>PVHX01010836.1:0-67812 GCA_004024805.1 Geosciurus inauris | reverse complement strand
CTGAGCCGCTGCGGCTGAGCTCCGCTGCCGCTTGCTGCTGAAGTCACTCTGCTTGTGGCAATGGCTGCTGGCTGGTGGCCCTGCTTACACGCGCAAGTGAAATTCCTGCCCGGGTAGCTGTATGATGATATCCAGAAGCTGGCTGGGAGATGGTATTTCCACAACTTCAACCTCTGGCTCTGGAGAGACTGACCACAGCATCCGTCTAGGCCGCCATCTTGGAACCGCCCCCCTTTTTTATTTTTTAACTTTTATTTATTTTTTGGTCATTATGATTTTAATGAAAAGTTCAGTGATTAGGAAAATATCAAAATATCGATATTATTGAGGGAAAAATTATCAAGAGGCCCTAGAGACTGGGTAATGTGAAACTCTTATATGTGCCTCCGTTGAAGATAGGTTGTAGCTTTAGTTTCTGCCTCATTTTGTTTTATTAAACTCTTGAAAATCTGTGCTGTGCCAGGCATGGTGGTTCCCACCTGTAATCCCTGTGACTCAGGAAGCAGAAGCAGGAGGATCAAATCCAGCTTCAGCAAGTTATTGAGGCCCTAAGCAATTTATGTATGCATAATATGTCAAAATACTTTCCTTTTAATGTCTGAGTAATATTCTGTTGTATAGATAGATCATATTCATCTAATGATGGAAATTTGGGTGGTTTCCACAGTTTTTATTTTTGCAAATAATGCTGGTATGAACATTAATCCATATATTTGTGTGTGAACATACGTTTTTAATTACCATCATCTCTTGGGACTATACCTAGGAATGGAATCACCAGGTCATATGGTAATGCTTTGTTTAACCTTTTAAAATTTTTGTCATTTTGTTCTTTACAGTGGTTGAACCATTTTGCATTCTCAATAGCAATGTATGGTGATAAGTTCCAATTTTTCCACATTCTCATCAAACTTTGTTACTTGCATTTTTGGTTTAGTTTTTGTTTTTCATAAACATTTTAATATGAATGAAGTGGTAGCTTTACTGTGGATTCAAATTGCATTTTTCTGATAATTAATGATATTGATCACCTTTTCGCATGCTTGTTGTTTATTTTCTTTAGGCAAACATCTGTTCAAACCTTTTGTCTATTTTTAAGAAATTGTGCATTTGTATTTTTACTATTGACTTGGAACTGTTCCTTTATAAATGCTGGATGGCAGACTCTGATATATGTTTGCAAATATCTTCCCTTTTTCTCTGGATTGTCTTCCTACACTGTTTTACCTTCCTTTGTTTGTCTGTTTGCAATTCTGGGTCTATAGACCTCTGGAATTTATTGATAATATCCATTTCATAATAAATTTTACTTACATAAATAGCATATGGTCATTTAAAAGTATTATTTTCTCCAAATTCCTTTGGTTTATTTTTTATTTCTAACATCTTATTATGAAAGACTCTTTATTTCTGAAGATTGAGGCATTTACAATTTATGTATTTGTATCATATAATTTTTCCTTAGCTGTAAGTCACAAATTATGATACATGATATTTTAATTGTCATTCAAGTCAATGTTTTTAATAAATTCCCTAATTATGTGTTATTTTCTTCAGGGTTATTTAAATATGTTTTGATTTTCAGACATATGTGGATTAACAGGTTATTTATTTGTTAAAGATTTATGGCCCAGGCCCAGGACCACCTCCATGGACCCATGCAGGAGCCTGGGCCTAAGTCAAGCCCAGAACCACTACCACCATTCTGCCCCAGAGCCCCTACAATCTGCCAGGAGCCCAGGCTCAGGCCCAGGCCTAGGCCCAGGCCCACCTCTTGGGACCCCCATGGGAGTCCAGGCCAAGGTCAAGACCAGGACTGTCCCTGCTAATCCACCAACCCACCCCAGAACCTAGACCCTGGCCCAGGACCACCTCCAGGGACCCTTTCAGGATCTTGGGCCCAAGTCTAGCATAGGACTGCCTACAGGGACCCCTGTCAGAGCCCAGGCCAAGGTCAGGCCCAGTAATACCTACAGAGACCTATGTAAGAGACCAGGCCCAGGATAACCCCAGCAGAGTGAAGGTCCACTCTGTCACTTCTGTCACAAACCTATCTTGGGATACTGCAGCTGTCACCATAGCTCTCACCATTAGCTTCCATTATGGGACAACAGACAAGGCCTAGAGGCAGCTCCACACCACTACACAACATGCCACAGCACTGCATCTCCAATCAGAAAGCCCAAAACCATTGTAATTTCCACCCTTTCAGCCCCATTTCTGAAATGGTTCACATCCATCTTGGGGCATCCCCACTACTATCTTGAAGTACCACCACTACCAATGCTACCATCTTTAGTTGCATTTGCATCCATCTGGGGACGTCTGCTGGCAACTGGAAATGAACTTCAAGTTGAGGTACAGATAATCTGTAGGGTCACTACAAGATTATAGGATAGAAGAAGGCATAGAGTTTCAAACCAACAGAATGCACAATATCTTCAACTAAATAATATCAGAAAATTTCCAAAGATGAAGAATAAATTAGAAAATCAAATACAGGAGGCTTATAGGACACCAAATGTACAAAATTACAACAGATCCACATCAAGTCAGATTATAATGAAAATGTCTAACATACAGAATAAGGATAGAATTTTAAAGGCTGCAAAAGAGAGGAATCAGATTACATATAGGGGGAGACCAATTTGGATTTCAGCAGATTTTTCAACCCAGAACCTAAAAGCCAAAAGATCCTAGAACAACATGCACCAAACCCTGAAAGAAAATGGATGCCAACCAAGAATCTTATATCCAGCAAAATTAAACTTCAGATTTGATGATGAAATAAAAACTTTCCAGCATAAAAGTTAAAAGAATTTACAGTGAGAAAGCCTGAACTATACAACATTCTTGACAAAATATTTCATGAGGAAGAAATGATAACTGACAATGAAAATCTGCAAAAAGAGGAACTACAAGAAAAACCAATCCAAGGAGAAATCAAGTCAAGTTAAAAACCAAAAATAAACAAAAATGACCAGGATTACAAATCATATTTCAATAATAACCCTGAATGTGAATGACCTAAACTCATCAATTAAAAGACATAGACTGACAGACTGGATTTAAAAAATGACCCAACAATATTCTACCTTCAAGTGACTCACCTCACAGAAAAAGACATCCACAGACTGAAGATGAAATGGTGGGAATAAATTATTACTCACATGGACCACATAAACAAGCAGGTATTTCCATCCTCATATCAGATAAAGTGGACTTCAAGCCAAAGTTAGTGAAAAGGGATAAAGAAGGACATTTTATGCTGCTTAAGGGAATCATATATCGACAAGACATAGCAATTGTAAATATCTATGCACCAAAAGATGGGCAATCTATGTAAATCAAACAAATCATTCTCAACTACAAGAATCAAATAGAACATGACACAATAATACTTGGTGACTTTAACATACCTCTCTCACCTCTGGACAGATCTTCCAAACAAAAATTAAACAAAGAAACCACAGAACTCAATTAAACAATCAATAATTTAGACTTAACAGACATATATAGAATATTCCATTCATCAACAAATGAATACACTTTTTTCTCAGCAGCACATGGATTCTTCTCCAAAATAGATCATATTGTATGCCACAAAGTAAGACTTAGCAAATACAAAAAAAAAAAAAATAGAGATACTACCTGCATTCTGTCTGATCATAATGGAATAAAATTATAAATCAATGACAGATTAAAAAATAGAAACCACTTCAACACCTGGAGACTAAAGAATATACTTTTGAATGATGCATAGGTAACATAAGACATCATGGAAGAGATTAAAAAATTCTTGGAGGTAAATGAAAGCTCTAATACAATATATCAAAATCTTTGGGACACCATGAAGGCAGTGCTAAGAGGAAAATTGATTGCATTAAGCTCATTCATTAAAAGAAGAAAAAGTCAACAAATAAATGACTTGACACTACATCTCAAAGCACTAGAAAGAGAGGAACAAAACAACACCAAAAGAAGTAGAAGACAGGAAATAATTAAAATCAGGACCGAAATCAATGAAAACAAAACAGAAGAAACAATTGAAAACATTGGCAAAACAAAAATCTGGTTCTTTGAAAAAATAAATAAAATTGACAAACGCTTAGCCATCCTAAACAAAAGAAGGGGAGAGAAAACACAACTTAGTAAAATTTATGATGAAAAAGAAATATCAATACAGACATTACTGAAATACAGAAGATAATTAGAAGCTATTTTAAAAATGTATCCTCTAGTAAAATAGAAAACCCTAAAGTCACCTACAAATTTCTAGAGGCATATGACCTACCCAAACTGAATGAGGAGGACATATATGACTTAACCAGATCAATTTCAAACAAGAAAATAGAAGAAGCCATCAAAAGCTTACCAACCAAAAAAGTCCAGGACCAGAAAGATTCTCAGCCAAGTTCTACAAGATATAAAAAAAAGAACTAATACCAATACTCTTCAAATTTTTCCATGAAATAGAAAAGGAAGGAACCCTTCCAAACTCATTCTATGAGGCTAGTATAACCTTGATACCAAAACCAGACAGACACACATGAAAGAAAGAAAATTTCAGACCAATGTCCCTGATGAACATAGATGCAAAAATTCTCAATAAAATTTTGGAAAATCACATACAAAAACATTGAAAAATAGTACACCATGATCAAGTGGTGTTTATTCCAAGGATGCAAGTGTGTTTCAACATATGGAAGTCAATAAATGTAATCCATCACATCAATAGACTTAAAGATAAAATTCATTTGATTATATTAATTGATGCAGAGAAAGCACTTGACAAAATATAGCACCCTTTCATGTTCAAAACACTAGAAAAACTAGGAATAGTAGAAACATACCTCAACATTGTAAATCTATATATGGTAAATCTAAGGCTAACATCATCCTAAATGGAGAAAAATTGGAAGCATTTCCTCTAAAAATGGGAACAAGACAGAGATGCCATCTTTCACCACTTCTATTCAACATATTCCTTGAAACTCAAACCAGAGCAATTAGATGGATGAAAGAAATTAAAGGGATAAGAATAGGAAAAGAAGAACTCAAACTATCACTATTTGATGATGATATAATTCTAAAATTAGAGGATCCAAAAAATTCCAGCAGAAAACTTTTAGAATTAATAAGTGCATTCAACAAAGTAGCAGGATATAAAATCAATACCCATAAATCAAATGCATTTCTATACATCAGTGATGAATCCTCTGAAAGAGAAATTAGGAAAACTACCCATTCACAATAGCCTCAAAAAATAAAGTAAAATACTTGGTAATCAATTTAACAAAAGAGGTGAAAGACCTCTACAATGAAAACTACAGGACACTAAAGAAAGAAATTGAAGACGATCTTAGAAGATGGAAAGATTCCCCATGCTCTTGGATACGCAGAATCAATACTGTCAAAATGGCAATATTACCCACAATACTCCACAGATTCAATGCAATTCCAATTAAAAATTCCAATGTCATGTCTTATAGAAATAGAAAAAGCAACCATAAAATTAATTTGGAAAAAGAAGAGACCCAAAATAACCAAAGCAATCCACAGTAAGAAGAGTAAAGCAGGAGGCATCACAATACCAGAACTTAAACTATACTACAAAGCTGAAGTAACAAAAACAGCATGGTATTGGCATCAAAATAGACATGTAGACCAAAGGTACAGAATAGAAGACACAGAGACAAACCCATATAAATACAGTTATCTCATATTAGACAAAGGTGCCAAAAATATGCACTGGAGAAAAGAGAGCCTCTTCAACAAGTGTTGCTGGGAAAACTGAAAATTCATATGCAACAAAATAAAACTCAACCTCTTTCTCTCACCATTCACAAAAATCAACTCAAAGTGGTTCAAAGACCTAGGAATTAGACCAGAGACATTGAGCCTAATATAGGAAAAAGTAGGCCCACTCCCTCATCATGTCGGATTAGGCCCCAACTTCCTTAACAAGACTTCTAGAGCCCAAGAAATAAAATTAAGAAGCAATAAATGAGATAGATTCAAACAAAAAAGCTTGTTCTCAGTAAAAGAAATAATCAATGAGGTGAACAAAGAGCCTACATTCTGGGAGCAAATTTCTGCCACATGCACAAAAGATAGAGCTCTAACCTCCAAGATATATAAAGAACTCAAAAAACTTAACAACAACAACAAAAACAAAAACAACTTAATCAATAAATGGGCTAAGGAGCTGAACAGACACTTCTCAGAAGAAAATATACAATCTATCAACAAATATATGAAGAAATGTTTAACATCTCTAGTAGTTAGATAAATGTAAATTAAAACTACCCTAAGACTTTATCTCACTCCAGTCAGAATGGCAGTTATCAAGAATACAAACAACACTAAGTTTTGGTGAGGATATAGGGAAAAAGGCACACTTAAACATTGCTGGTGGGACTGCAAATTAGTGCAAGCAATCTGGAAAGCAGTATGGAGATTCCTTAGAAAATTTGGAACCACTATTTGACCGAGCTATCCCACTCCTCGGTCTATACCCAAAGGATTTAAAAAGAGCATACTACAGTGACTCAGCCACTTCAATATTTATAGCTGCACAATTCACAATAGCTAAACTGTAGAACCAATCTACATACCCTTCAATAGATGAATGGATAAAGAAATTGTGTTATATATACACAATGGAATATTACTCATCATTCAAAGAGAATAAAATCATTATTTTTGCATGTAAATTGATGAAGTTGGAGAATATCATGCTAAGTGAAGTAATCCAATTCCAGAAAACCAAAGGCTGAACATTCTCTCTGATAAGTGGATGCTGATCCATAATGGGGGAGGGGTATGGGAAGAATGGAGGAACTTTGGTCAAAGGGTGGGGAACGGAAGGGAGGGTACAGGGGGTCAGGAAACATGGTGGAATGAGATGGACATCATTGCCCTAGGTGCATGTATGACTACACACATTGTGCGACTCTCCATCATGTACAACCAGATAAATGAAAAGTTGTGCTCCATCTGTATACAATGAATCAAAATGCGTTCTGCTTTCATGTATACCTATGTAGAATAAATAAATTTAAAAAAAGATTTATAGTATTATTTGACATTCTTTACATATGTATCCTGTATAACTTCAACCTCTTGAAATATTGAGTCTTAATTTATAAATTGATATATTATCAAGTTTTAAAATATCCCACATGTACTTAAAAACAGTACCAAGTTGACAAGGGTGTGAATAAAATAACTCTTCAGACACTTCTTAGCGAAATACATGCTAGTAAAACTACTCTTCAAAGGTTTGATGGGCATTATTAAAAACAAACAAAGCATATAACTCTCCTAAGGTAAATTTATTTCAAGATATGTACAGTCATTTGTTACTTAGCAACTAGGATGCATTATATGAAATGCATTGTTAGGCAATTTTGTTACTGTGTAAACATCCTATGGAGTACTGACACAAGCCTTTCTGGTGTAGCCTACTGCACACTACTTTATATAATTGTGATGGGGCATGTCTGGTAACATGGCAGGTATGTTTATACTAACATTATCACAAAGAAGATATGTAATTGATCACATTACATTGTTATGATGGCTCTAGCAACCTCATTAAGTAAGAGTGAATTTTGGCTGCATTGAAATCTTATGGGATCAGCATTTTATGTGTGATCGATCATTGATAGAGACAGTGTTGTTTGGTGCAAAAATATCAGGTGTGTGTGTGTACTCACATGTATACATATAGATGTGTGTGTGTGTGTGTGTGTGTGTGTGTGTGTGTGTGTGTGGAGAGAGAGAGAGAGAGAGATGGTACAAGAGGAGGGATTCTGCTAAAATACATACTTTCCTTTCATGGCATTTCTGTAGACCTACCACAACAATAGGTCTTTGTTTTATTTATTACTTTGCCCACTATGTATAAAAGAATAGTTTTGGATAATATACATTTACTTGTTACTTTTAGAATATGTGCATTTTTTTTTCATATAAAATCAAAATTTGCAACTTCCTCTCCCTTTCTGAGGAACCACCATTCCTCAACACAACACACATACGCACACACACACACACACAAAGTAAAGCCTAGGTTCAAATTCCCTTCCAAACATTTACTAGCCATGCCATGTGTCTTTGGAAAAATCACTTATTCTCTCTTTCCCTCTTCTATTAAATGTAAATGATATTTCTCCGAGGTTGTTTTAGGTCCATGTGAAGTATAATTAATTCATTGTTCATGAAAACCATAGAGAAGTTCCAGAGCATTAATTGTTATATAATTGTTTGCTGTTACTATTGCAGTGTTGAAGTTCAGATGAGGGGAAACAAGGCTCCATCAAGAATGTGAGGAAATTGGCATTTTGTTGTTATAGTGTTAGTACATAGAGAAACTGAGGCTGGTATATACAGTGTATGAGGAAATTAGGTAGTTATTTGACTGGAGAAGGAAAATGCTAAAATAAATAAAAGTAGTAGGACCTTTATCCAAATGTGTTATCTACATAATATCTCTAGATTAGATAAGTCTGGAACTATTATTTTTTAAGAAGCACTTCCAACCTATTAAAAACATAGCCACCAAATCAATAAACCACACCAGCATTGTTTACAGAAGAATGATAATTATCACTCTCACACACATTATCACAATTATATAATGCATATGAAGGCTTTTCATAAATTGCAAAAAGCCATACAAATTATATTAGTACCAAAAAGCCTATTTTGGTGGGCGCCACTGGTAATTTCCTTTATGTTTTATGGACTTTTCTTGGGTTTCTATTTCTCTATAATTGTATAGTTAGAGCTCTTATTTCGCACAGCTTTCTATCTACACTGATAGAAAGAACTCTCTTGTTTCTGGCCTCTTTCTTCTGTCTAGTCCCTTATCTCTCTCTGTCTACCAGACATGTCTACTTAAATGTCTTCCAATCACATCAAATTCACCATGACTCAGACAGAATGTCTGATCTTTCCCTTATGCTCTTTCCTCTGCTTCTTTTTTCTCTCTCTTGAAGATAAATTGTTTTATCAGTATTTACACATAATCTTAAAAAATGAATCCTAAACATAGAACAGTGCATGGTTAGATTCCTTGGACTATATCACAAAAATCTGTAAATTTTTACTGCTAATACCATGGAATTACTAATATGAACAGAATCACCTGAACATATGAAACAAAAATTGGAATAAGAATAGTTTATCATTTTCCTAGTATTTTATACATATGTGATACATATATGTCATACTAATATATTAGAAGTATATTACCTTAAAAATTCAACTTTAAGTCTATAAGATTTGATAGATCTCTAAGAATGGAAAAGATAGTAAATTTTAAAAGTATAAAGATAAGGTAAACAATTGAAATTATTGAGATGAGTGAGAAAATTGAGGCTTATAAGCTAACTCTAAGGTAATTTAGAGATTTTTTTGTGAAAGGAAATAGAATCAAACATATAAGTTTAATGAACCAATATTTCACTCTTCTATTTATATTAATCCATAAGTGCTTTTTTCAAGAGATACTTAAAATAGGAAAACATTTCTCTCCTTCCACAATATCTCAGCTACAACCTATTATTTTCAAGCTTTTTTTCACTTATTTTTCACACTGATTTTATTCTTTACATGAAATCTCTATAGCAATCAGAAAATTAAGGTTAAACTCTTCCAAGAGAATTTTAACATTTAGGGGACATAATATGTAAAACCTATGGCTACCTTAATTTTCAAAAATTGATCCTTTATTTAAAATGATTTTGTTTTTACTAAATTATTCCATATATTAAATATATTACAGGGGGTTTACAAATTAAAAATGTTTTTCCCCCTAGAAAATGAACATAATTTAATAGAATTATATTTATGGGCATAAGTGGTTGAAATAAAAAATAGTACTTTATCAAAAGTGCAATTCATACACATAATAATTGAGTTGCCATAGATGCAGTGCTATACCCCTCATGTTGGGGGCATAAAATTCTTTATAGGCAAGAGATATTTATGTCAAATTTTAAATTTGAGTGTGTTTTTCCTTATAAGTGATGAGGAATGAACCATGTAAGAAGTAAATATAAAGTGGGAAAATGCATTGAATAATTAAATAAAAACATCAGGAAATTCAATACAGCTGTACATTAAGGACAAGGAGTGAGTGCAGGAGGAAATAAGCCTGAAGTTGTAGGCTGAGGACAAATTTAGACAAGTTTTACCTATCTTCTTAAATACTTTTGAAATTTTTTGTAATATATAAACAAACCAGAGAACAAAAAGAAAAAATATCTGTATCTATGACTTATTACTTGGAAGTGAATAAAAATCCAGCTGAAGCAGTTGAACCAACCAGCACCATATAGGAATGTATTCTCACAGAACTGAAAAATCTAAAGTGAAGTTTGACTTTATATTTGAATCAAGGTGACAGTAATTTTAATTCTAGTCTCAATTTTTCTGTGTTGCTATAATTTCCGGACAGATATTTCCAAATTGTTTCAGTAATATTTCCTATTAATCACAAGCATAAATTACATTGTATTTACCATAGTTTCCAAAACCTGCTTAAAAATTTTGAGTATATTTTGGCTTTGAATGAACCAGAACCTCAGGCCTGCTTCCATCACAATGAGGAAAGACAGTATTGTAACTGGACAGTCTAGAATACAAGCTCACTCCAGTAGCTGGAAGAGGATTCAGCCCCAACATTGAAACAGATGGAATCAAATGAAGAAAAGAAAAAAAAAATCCATTAAGGAAGGAAGAAGAGCCCTTCAGATACATTTGTTCAACTAGATGACTGAGATAATCTCAATGCCATGGAATAAGATAACTGCAAATTAAGGCATTCTTACATGTGATTAGAGAGTTTACGTTCTGTAATTTTTTAATAGGGTAAATTCTGTTACTTCTTGATTAATACATCATGGTAGAAGTGATACTATTCATTGTTCACATGACATTGTTCATATTGCCAAGGCAATTTAAGAATGTAAGACCCATGTTCTACTTTCTGTGTGATAAAAATTCCACTCTTGGAGATCAGCTACTATACTGCAAAAAGAGCCCAAATTCTTCATGGAAAGTTTCATGTAGAAAGTGAAGGAGGGCCCCATCCTATATGACTGCTAGGTTCCCAGAGAACAGCCAGCACACATGTTCCATCTTGTGATGGAGATGTCTTCAGAGGAATCTTTTAGTTCTGTCAAACAATCCCAGAAGAAATCGTATGGAGCAAATTGTTCTTACTTTTGAGAAAACCTGCCCAAACTACAGATTTATGATCCATATAAAAATTATTGTTGATCAAATCCATTCATTTTGAAGTGGCTTTTTACATGGCAAAAGATAACCATAATGGATTTTTTTTTTTTTTTTTTTTTGGTCTCTGCTAATGGTGTAATACCATAAAAGAAGCCTGAAACTTAAAACCTTTGACATTGTACCCTCTTAGGGAGATTGTAAACTAAAAATGTTTAAGAACTTTGAATTCCCTACCTCCCATTGACAAGGAACAAAAAAATATTACTACTCAGTTGAAAACATATACCTTTTCTGTGAAAGGAAAATATGACTTAGAGGAAGGAAGGGTGGCCTCCTGGGACCAAACAACTAATTGCGAAGAATGGTAAACAGGAGAACTGAGTCCTATGGAAAGTAGTGGCAACATGCAGGCAGAAGGATTTCAGATTTGTGGATATGTGGTATTGGGGGTTAAACCAAAGGCCTTGAGCATGCTAGGCAGTGATCTACCACTGAGCAACATCAGTTTACATTTTATTGGTAGAATATTCCCATCCCAAATCAGTTTACATTTTATTGATAGAATACTTGGATATTTTGGCTCATTATTTTTTGCTTGGTGTTATGTTGGGTATCAAACCTAGGGCCTTGTGTATGTCAGGCAAGTATTTTACTCCTAAGTTCATCCCAACATTTGTCCTTCATCCTTAACCCTTTCCTGGAATGAGAGTTAATAATTTGCTATTTTTTAAATTGCCCTAGGAGTCCATCATTGTATGTTGAGTGTGTAAGAACAGACAATAATTCCCTTGAATTCACACTAATATTTATTTATTTACATTAATATGAAATGCATGCAAGAATACTGATCCACATACAGACTTGATTTAGTTTATAAGATCATAGATTCAATAAGATTAAATCTGGTTGGGCCTTGGTAGGGTGAGTAGATTTTAAGCATGGAGGGGAAAAAAAGGAGATATGTTTTGGCCATTCTGTGGATAGTGTTGAAGACTGAAAATGCTTTGAAGTTCCTTTTCTCTAAAAGGCTTAGTATATGTAACTGCAGGTAAATATTGGTGATATCTGTTACTGCTTAGTCATTAGAATGTGCTAGAGAATGAAAGTTATGGATTTTGACCCTAGGCATCAGGATATGGAGAGTTTCTACTGTCTCTACAGTACTAAATAATACCACATTTTAGATTTTTGTTACTTTGTGAAGTCAGAAATAATGCCATGAGAAAGTCCAGGTAGCCACATGGAGAGCACCTTGCAGAAAGGAATGAGGGGCTACTGCATGATAGCCAGAGCATACTCACCAGCCATCTGAGTGAAAGGTCTCAGAAGCAGAGTCCTCACTCTCATTTGGGGCAGAAATAAAATTTCCTCATCATATCCTTCCTGAAGCTTAAGTTACTGGTAATATTGGAATGATTTGAGGGACAAGAAGAAATAATCTTTAATGATACTTATGGTCAGGAATATGAAACAGAAACTAAGAGAATCAAAGGCCAGGAAGGGTACTGACAGAAACACATTTTTAAAAGAATATATATATATATACACACATATATATAATATTCTTTTTAAAGTACATATATATATGTGTGTATATATATGTGTATATATATATATTTTTGTAGAAGGACATGATACCTTTATTTTATTTATTTATTTTTATATGGTCCTGAGGATCAAACCCTATGCTTCTCAAATGCTAGGCAAGTGCTCTACCACTGAGCTACAACTCCAGCCCTAGAAGCACATTTTCAAAAGGAAATTTTTATCGGCACTGGAAGGACTTCAAGGAAACCAAGCAAAAAACAGGGTCAGAGATAGGAAGGAAATAGATTCCATTTTAATTTTGAAGATGCCTAGGTAATAAAATAAAAGTATGGAAGAAATATGTACGCTAGAGCAACTTTGAGAATGGCGTCAAAATGCCTTAAGAATTTTTCACCCCTTGCTAGTGATAAAATCAGAGGAAATTATGGGTATTATATCTAACTGCAGATTTAATATTTACTATTGCTCTTCATAGTGATTAAAACTTTTTCAGAATCAGCATATTAAGATGGCTTTCATATATATAGCACTAGTTTGCTATTTCTATAACAACATTCTGTGTGCTAAGTGAGAGCTCAGTTCCGAAGCAATTCAGTGCCTTTGTACCAGAGCTTCTCTGACTTGATGAAGCTAGCATTCCAGATCATGGCTGTTTTATTCACTACTTACTCTCCATATTAAATGCTCTATAAGTACTGTGTATTACATTCATTAAGTAGAGTTATGCTTTTGATGTGAGGTGTCTCCCAAAAGCTCACGTGTGAGAAAATGCAAGAAGGCTAAGAGGTGGAATGATCCATTTATGAGACTCTTAACCTAATAAATGCATTGATCCCCTGACAGAGATTAACTGGGTGGTAACTAAAGGTAGGTGGGGTGTGGTAAAGAGGTGGGCATTGGGGGCATACCCTGGGGCATATTGTTTCTCTATTGTCAGGAGCGTTCTCTCCTCTACCTCCTGGTTCCATGTCTGCAGCTGCTTTCCTTGCCACACTCTTCTGCCATGATCACATTCTGCCTCATCTCAAGCTCCGAGGAATGGAGCAGCTGTCTATGGACTGAGACCTCTGAAACCGAGAGCCCCAAAATAAACTTTTACTCTTCTAAAATTGTTCTTGTGAGGTCTTTTAGTCACAGTAGCAAAAACAGCTGACTAAAACAGAATTTAGAAAATAAGACCATGATAACTTAGCATGAGTGTGTGCTTGTTTTACAATTTTAATCATATCCTATGAAACTGTTAGGGGGTGCTTTTTAAAGATTAAAGGGTCTGAACTTAAAATATCTAGGCGGGAAGTACCTTACCTCTGATATTCTTTAATTATGTGTCACTGTGCAAGTTTCTCCATTTTCCATTTCTGAATCTGAAAAACAGGAATACTTGTCATATATCTCTAAGATTTTCTTTGAGAATTAAATGAGATAAAAGTTTGAAATGACTAGCTCTGTCCTAGTAACAGACTAAATTCTCAATATATTTATTATTGTTATAATTTTCCCTATGTTTAAGTTCTAAAAGTAGTTCTTTGGCAATTTTATGATTTCTAATGTTCATTTTGATTACCTTATAAAAGCAAAACTAGAATGTTGTATATGTTGCCTTCCCTGCCAGTACTCTTTATGTTTCCATTACATATTGTTTTTGGTAGCATGTCAGGTATTGCAGTTGTCTAGTGTTGTCCAAGAAACCCTCAATTAGTGTCTTAAAACATCATGAAACATTCACTTTTAAATGAGATGGGAAGGAATTTTTTTTTCTATTAGCCCTTCAGAAAGTAAGATTTCCTAAGAGGTAGAAATATAAAAACACATTCGTTGGTTTTATCTAAATAATCAATGAAATTCAAGTGATATGATTTGTTATATACCTGAATCCAGTTCAACCAATATATCATGTGAACCTGTAGTATTTGAAGTGGGGCATTGGGGATTAAACTCAGGGGCACTCAGTCACTAATGCACATCCCCAGCTTTATTTTGTATTTAATTTAGAGACAAGGTCTCACTGAGTTGCTCAGAGCCTCACTTTTGCTGAGACTGGCTTTGAACTTGTGATCCTCCTGCCTCAGCCTCCTGAGCTGCTAGGATTACAGGTGTGCCACTGTGCCTGGCTGTTGTTATTTTATGGTTGCATTGTGTGTTTATATTCATTGCAAAATGAACATGGCTGTCTATGAGCTTTTGGCTTTTAAAAAATATTTAAAATGTAATTATAAAAATGCCACTAAACAAAATAAGATAACTCCAAATTTAGTTTTACTGGTTCAAGAAATCACCTTCCCAGTACATACATTAGCTTGTTCCAGAAGGGATAAGACCTGTGCTTTTGTTTTTCTCTAAAATGTGTGCTTAAACATTCCAATAATTTTAATATTCATTCATTTTCTTCAATCTCTTTTGAATTTGACATAAATTTCCTTCAAAATATTTTATTATATTATAGATACGCTTTGCAAAAATTATTGATAACTAAGAAATTTTAATGACATTTGAATTTTAGATTTTACAGGCAATGGGGAAATGCTGTTGTTCAATTACATATAACCACATATATCTCTTCTAAAAAGTAAATATTGATGAAGGTTTAAAATGATACTAGATATCAGATACTATATTTAAAAAATGTATCAATTCCCTTTTACTTCTCCCTTACAAAAATGTAAATGTAAGGATTTGCTTTAAATTAATTTTATCTCTCTTTTTATGAATTCTACATTTCTGAGACATTTTTTGTTGTTGTTGTAAATAGATGCCAATTATTTACAAGTTTCTACTTCCCAGCTGTTTTGTCCCCATTGTCCTTCTTTCATTTAGGTAAGAATTATATTTTTTTGCAGTCACCTTTTTCATGGATCTTGTAAAACATGTTAACATTTCTGAATTGTTAATGATGTTCTCTAATAACCTATGCATCTGTGACTAAATATTTTTAGCACATCTCTCTCTCCACCTTAGTAATGGTAGTAATAATAAGGCAAAAGTCCTTGCAGATGTGGAACCTATGCATGTAACTCCAAGGAGACTGTCAACAGGATTTCCAAGTCCAAAGTTTCTGTTATCTAATAGATATAGAGCTATAATCATGATCATCCTATCAGTATAATTACTGAAAGCTTTGTTGAGATTGGATCTTTCTACATGAGCAACTAGAAGAAAATAGTTTCTGATCTGATTCCTAGGTCTGTGATCCACTTGAGTTGATTTTCGTGTAGAAACCCTGCACCTGATAGAAGAAAAGATAGAAGAAAAGATAGGCCCAACACTCCAACATATAGGCTCATGGACTGCCTTCCTAAACAAGATTCCTAAAACACAAGAAGTAAAATTTAAAAATCAATAAATGGGATGGCATCAAATTAAAAAGCTTCTTCATAATAGAAGCAAAAATGTGAACAGAGAGCTTACAGAATGGGAGAAAATCTTTGCCACCTGCTCCTTAGATAGGGTATTAATATCCCAGAGAAAGAACTCAAAAAATTAACATCAAAAAATTATAATAATAACCCAGTTTTTCAATAGGCAAAGGAAATAAACAGATACTTCTCAAAAAAGATATACAAGTGCTCAACAAATATATAAAATATGTTCAACATCTCTAGCAGTTAGAGAAATGCAAATTTAAACTACACTAAGACTTAAGGTCACTCTAGTCAGAATGGCACTTATCAAGAAAACAAGTAACAACAAATGTTGGTGAGAATGTGGGGGAAAAAGTACAATCATACATTGTTGATGGGACTGCAAATTAGCACCACCACTCTGGAAAGCAGTATGGAGATTTCTTTAAAAACTAGGAGTGGAAGGACAAGATGACCCAGTTATTCCACTCCTTGGTATATATCCAAAAGATTTAAAAGCAGCATGGTGTAGTGACACAGACATATCAATATTTATAGCATCACAATTCAGAGTAGCCAAGCTATGGAGCCAACCTTATTGCTCTTTAACATATGAATGGATAAAGAAGAAGCGATATTTATACATAATGGAATATAACTCAGCCATCAAGAAGAATAATTTTATGGCAGCTGCCATGATGGAGATTATCATGCTAAGTGAAATAACCCAAACTCAAAAAGTCAAAGGTTAGATGTTTTCTCTTATATGTAGAATCTAACCCAAAATAAGGAAAGTGGAAAAAAAAATAGAAGAAAAATCATTGGAATATACAAAGGGGAATGAAGTGATAGGAGAGATGAGATAGGGAAAGATAATGGAATAAATCTGACCTAACTTTCTATGACATATATGATTAAACCACAATATGTCACATCATTGTGCACATCAAGACACTAATTTAAAAAACTATAAGTAAATAGCAAAAAGATCAGTAGAGTAGAGGGAAGGAACCAGGTAGAGAGAGGGAAAAGAAATTACTCAGGACTAAATTAGAACAAATTTTATTCCATGCTTTGATAATTATATCAAAATTAATGTTATATATAACTAAAAAAGAGCCTATTAAAAGAAAAGAAAAATGTCATGGAGACAGTAAAGAGAACAAAATCAGATACAGTGAGTGCTGGGGAAATTTACACAGACAAAAACTTCTTAAGAAAAAATCTCCTCCCTGGCGACACAGTTTCTCATTAACAATGCTGACACCAGCCTTAATCAGTTTAACACAAGGAACAAAATGTTCTGTCCTTGGTGATTCAGGCCTAGTATTCTTATGGAGCCTGATAAAGAAGGGGACAGGGGTGTTTGGAGTCCTCGGATAGATGATTTATCGATTGCTTTTGGTTGACTGAGTAAGCATAAGACAGTCAAGAGAGCCACAGGAGGAGAGTGATGTTCCCTAAGGGAGACCTATGAAACATCAGAAGTGAGAAACTGGTGTTATTCAGAGCCACGTGAACAAAAGGATACAGCAATCTCCATTATTCTGCATTCAGTAGACATTCAGGAAATATCTGTCTTTTCCTAGTTTCATTTGTCAAAATTCCCTCAAAAGTTCACTGTTTCAACATACAAAAAAGTATAGACAAGAAAACATGCTACTCATATCTTTGTTGATTGACACATTGGTAAAATAATTTGAAATCAAGAAAATTATGATCTAATATTAATAAAAATTAATCCACAAACCATGTCCCGACTCACCAAGGCATTTTTTGCTAGCCATTATGACTCACAGAAGAGACATTACAATTCCAGCACTATCATTTTTCAGTCCAAGTTAAAAGCTGAATGGTCATATTACAAAATTAATTTTCCTTCATGGGATGAAGAATCAAACTGAATCACAATCTAATTAAAGTTCCAGTTCTGTTTCTGCATTGGCAACTCTATTTCAATGAAATTTAGCTTGTGATTTATAGCTATTGGCACTAATGATTCTGAATGCATGATTGCAGGCCATGTTGGGTATTTTATTTTACTCCTATTTATGACCTCAGTTTTTCATCCCTGGTTCTGAAGAGCTGGTCACAATGACAACAGCAGGAAAGGCTATGTTATTAGCATTCAAATTTAAAAGTTCATCTTTTCTTATTTCTTATATACCACTTATGAGCACTGAAATGTGTAAGGTAGGAAAAGAGTCTACCTAATCTTAGTACAACTTCCAAAAGAAGAAATTGATTTGAAATTATTACATTATTTATACTTACTTATCAGGTGTGAAGCCTTATAAATGAAAAAAAAAACAAAAAACTAGAAGATAAACCATTTAATTCTGATTGCAAAATAACTGAGAAACTAAAACCTTCTATCCCAGTATCTAATAGCATATAAGATTCCTTTATGTTTTGTTTTATCAAATTTCTTTGTTTTTAAAGATGTGTGGGAGATCAAAAAGTTGTTCTCATAAAACTAGAGAGTGATGTAGTGGTCATTAGTGGCTGGCAAAGGAGAAAGAAATTAAGAGGAAATGAAGAGAAAGGTTATATAAAGGGCAGCAAAATACAGCTTGATAAGAAGTATGAGTTTTAAGGTTCGGTAGTAGTATAACTATAAGGTAACTATAGTTTGCAGAAATTTAATATATGTTTTAAAATAACTAGAAGAATGAAGGATCCCAGCACATAGAAATGATAATGTCTGAGGAGATGGAAATGCTGATCACCCTGATTTGATCACTACGCAGGATATATATGTATTGAATTATCATAATGTACTCCATAAATATGTATAAATACTATGTATCATTTAAAAACTAAAATAAAATAATTAAAAGTAAAAACAGGTTAAAATTAATATAAAAATTTGAAATAATTTTCACATATTGCATAAACTAACTCTAGAATGAGAAGGAAAAGAGAAATTTAAAGAAAATTTAGCTAAATTGGTTGGAATGTTTTTTCTTATAAAATCAAATACAAACATTTAAAATTTAAAATATAAAGTTAATAATGTACCAAAATATAACATAAAACAACAAAAGATGAGGAAAATTTCTAGATTTCCAACAACTGAAAAACAAATATTGCTCATGGAATTCAGGATAATTCCAGGTATTATAAATATAAATGTATTCTAATCATAATTATTCTTCAAGAAGAATTAAATTTTCGGATTCCATGGGTCTACAAAATATAAGTGAATCCCTCCTTGGTATCTTTTAACCAATAACTATATCCTACACTTAGACTTCCCACTCACTGTGTGTGATGGTTTTTTGGACTGTTGTGACTTGCTACTTGTTTGCAGTAATTTGTGAGAATTCAAGCCATTCTTTCAAGAACTTCTCTCTCCTTTTTGGAAGAATGAGCTATGTTTACTTTCCAATAATAATTTTTCTCCTAGATTTCAAAATATATGGATATTTTCTGAGAACTAATATTAAAACTGAAAAATGATTGACACATTGTCTCAGTTAATATACACACTTTCCCTGCATAAAGAAATAAAGCTTATGTTTTAAATCACATTTTTCTAGTGATGAAAATTGTGATTTGAAGTGGTTGATATTTGTTTTATGATCCTTTTAATTTCTTTTAAGCTTTTGTTGGTATCCAGATTTTTATATAAACATTTATAGCACATTTCTGTTTCAACTTACTTTTAGATAGAAATACTTCACTATTTGGATACTTTTGCTTGCTTTTTCTTTTAAATTTATTAGCTAGAAAGACTCTCATCTGTCTTCCTAGGTTTCCCTTGAGATATTAACTGAAAAGAAAAAATCTGAATATAGAATGGAGGTCCCATACTGAGTTTAGGTCACATTTGTCCTGAAGGAACAAGATGTAAGAAAGGAAGTTATAATTTTGGAAATGAGTATTTAACCCAATGGTTATCTTGCAGTCAAATAAGAACTGAAACAGTTACGACCCACTGAAAATCTTATGACCTGCATTCTACATTTCTCTTATTTTATACTTTTCAAGAGGAAATATAAAAACAAGTATTCTATATTTTTTGTTAGTTTGACCAATAAAGATCTATTGACCTTCCTCCAAAATAACTAGAATTAATATGAATGTTCTAATTTTCTCAGAGTAGAAAAATTACATTCAGTCAGACCATTTTATTCTTTCCCAGCCATATGGCTTGTGTTAATTACATTTAGGATAAGACATTGAAGAGATTAAATGCAAAACTTAAAATTCATTCACTCACATTGCTTTTCTTTAGCTTTTCTCACTTTGACCAATATTCTACATAAGTATAAAGCACAAACTTGGCTATAGACTCATAGATTTTAGCCAAGAATTTAAAACACAAAGAGACAAGAAGGAGACTGCTATTTTTTCTTTACCACATTTGAAAGTTATTGTTGCAAAGTAGAACTCTGTCACTTGCAGGGAGTAACTAGTACATCCTATAGAGGAGAAAAGCAGATTAATTTTAGTGTACAGGGAGTTATAGATGATTTTTTAAATGTTCCATAAAACATCAGTGTTGTAAGTTCAATAACTGCATGCATATATGTTGTTAAGCAGTGTATGCACTCCGAGTAAACTTCAACTTCTGATGACTGATAGTTTTCTGCATGATAGGAATCTGATATGCAGCCTGAATCTGTAAACTATACATAGAACAAGGAGATATCAACTGAATATCCATATGTAAACTTAAAAGTATACATAACTCTACTTGATCAATAATATCTATTATTAACAACTTTAGTGACTGGTCAGTATAATAGCGAGTTTCCACAGACTGAACAAAACAGTGCTGAAAAAGGGTATGTCTTAACAATGAGGATTATTCTGAGAATTAAGAAGTCTGTTTATTGACTGTGAAAGAAGAAACTAATATTCTATAAAAGTTTGAGTAAAATATGCCAGACTTCATTTGGCTGACTATTCAAAGTACATCTAAGAAAGGTGGCTGGCTCTGAGATATGTAAGCCTCAATAAGAAGAAAAGAAGCATACTAAGTCATCATTGTTATTTTCACAGGGATCTGGCAGGTATTCTTTATATGTCCTTTATTTTCCTTTTTTGAATGTTTTTATGCCAAGATAATATTGAATTACAATGTTTTTCACAATTGATTAGGGAAAATGCCTTCAAAAGATTTTTCATAAGAAATATTAAATGATAAATTGATATTTTCCAGGTGGAAAAATCCAGGCAAATGAAAATTTATGACTAATGCTTTCAACAGATATTGTTTTTTAAAAGGTACTTTTGAACTTCATCTGGCATTTAAATAGAATTTCTACAAATACGAAGTCAGATACTACCAAACGTACTTTCCAAGATGCGTTAACACTGTCAGGAAATGATTTAGACATGGATTGCTTCCCTGTTTGCCATAGTTCTATACAGAATTTAAGTTAATATTTTCTATTGCTTTTTGGGTTTAGTTCCAGGAAAAAAACATTGGGGCGCAAGAACTGTCTATGGAGAGTGCTGACTGAAATCTGGATTGCAGCCTACAGTGTTCCTGATAAGGTTTGCATTGTTCAAACTCTATACTTTTCTATAACAGGGACCACCCTCCAGCCTGTGAAAGGCAGCTGGTCTGTGGGACTTTTGACAAAAACATTTGGCAGTCTATCCTATCTCATGGGTACAACTGTTTGCACTGCCATTATGACTAATGCAAGAGATCCAGTCTGGAAATATTGGTCAGAAAAACAATTAGAAATATCAAGACAGAAAAATCAAGGATTATACTTTCTTCCTTTGAATAGAAGAATGGTAGAAAAGCCCATAGTTTGGGGGAGCATATTAAGAGAAAGATATGATAAATCATAATCAATACTAGTTTTACCATTTTTAATCTCTTTGACCTTGAGCAAGTTACTTAATTTCCTTGCAAAATACCTGATAAATATATTTACATATGGATTTTCAGTGGGTTCATTCAGGAGAGAAATGTCATAAGTTGTGAGTGCAATATGAAACTTCTTGTTGCTGTTTTTAATTATAATAATAATTACTAAAGACAGCCTTTAAACTTCCCCTTCCCACCACAGGATGCTTTGAGGCATAGTGTATTCTAATTACCCAAAGATTTGTAATAGAGTAAGTTGGTGCTGAAATGTCTTTCCCAGCTCAGAAACATTTAATAACCTAATGAAGTGAATGATAAATTCCTTAACTTAGCACTTGAGGCCATTTATCATATTTATTGACCTGTATTTTTATATCTAACTCCCACTATTTTCCATTTGCTTGCTTCTTTCAAACCAGATTGTTTTTAATTCTCTGAATATGGATCACTATTTTCAAGGATTTTCCTCACAAGTTCCCCTTTCAGCTGTAATTTCTTTCTCATATCATTCTCTGTTTTACAAAAAGCTTCCAAAGTCCTCTAACATAACCTTTCTGCCACAAAAATATTCTGTATATTTACTAACCCACTTCAAGATAGATGAGATTTGTTTTATGAAGTTTAACAAATATAATGCATTCTAGTATGTGGAAAACACATAAAGTAATTAGGAAAAATAAATGGTCATTAAAAAGTCAGAAATAAATGAGTAAATAAAACTCTTTATGGCTTATAGGTTCTCATATTTTTCACACAGATATAGCAATGCATATTCAAAACTTATTTTTTAATAATTTAAAGAATGTTTACATACATATATACATGCGTTTCTTGTGCTTCCAGTGGCATTTTACAGAGAATCATACAGCATCCTGAGAACTATATAACTTCCCAGGAAAAAATAGTTTACAAAAAAATAATTGTGTTTCTTAAACAGTAGTTACCTTTTGCTCACCTGATTACTATCACAGCATGGCAGAGGGAAGAACTGAAAGAAGAAATTATTTTAGTGTAATACAAGGTGAGACCAAAGTTTCAGGACAGGTGTAAGAAATCTAGGAGTAAGGATCTGAGGAATGAGAGCAATAAGGGTCCTGGACGAAAGAATGGGAATGCATTGTGTCTTGCTAGTATAAATACCTGAATATTATATTAACCAATTATTGAAGATAATTAATGAAAGTCCTTGATTTTAGCTGTATCTTTATTAAATGTGAACATAAAAGCAATTAAATGGCTATTGCAATTGGATTTATAAGGTATTTATTCATATTCAGTAAGTAATAAAAAGATCTACCATTAGTTGAGCACATGTGTAATATTTACACTTTATAATGATTCAAAAACTAGGTAATATTACATTCATTTCACAAGTTAAAAAAGAAACTAAGATTCAGATTAATTACTGACTAAATTTATAAGTGGAAATAATTGATTCAAAGCCCTAGGTGTTCTATTCTAAATCCTTTTTCTCTATACACTTTATTCTTTCTGAAATCTAAAATAAATGTATATAAAGTGAATTTCATTATTGAAACTAAATATTTATTCAAGAACCAGATCTGTTCTATGAGGTATGTATATAGACAGCTTAGTCAAAGCAAGGTCACTAATAGTCAAATAAGTTAGTTTAATACAAAATTGTTACATGGCAGTGGAATTGACAGTTTCCAAACTGGCACTCAAACCATATTGGGATGATACTCTCAGAAACCAAACCAGAAAGGTCTTCAAACTTCAGTCAACCTTCTAAAAAGAAAATTAATAGGTTTATTATATCCATACGTTTCACATTTTTGCTATTTTACTATAAATTTATCAAAGCATGGATCACAAATTATTTTTCTTAGAATTTTTGCAGAGATTTTTAATAACATATGAAACATAACAAGGAATTAATTCAAAATGGACCACAATCTTGGTTACCTTGAATCAGGCGAGATGTGTGTGCATATGTGTGTGTGTGTGTAATAAAGAATTGTTAAATAATAGGCAAATATTTCAATAGATATTTACTAAAATAAATGAAAGGAAGCAATCAAATGCAAAGATGCTCAACACCACTCATTATCAGAGAACAGCAAATTGAAATCACAAAGAGATAATAATGCATACCTATCAATTGGCAGAATAAAATAATGACAAAGTAATACTGTCAGTGATAAATACTAAGTGCTGGTGAGAATATAGGTTGTATCAACACATCTATTGCTGGAATTTTCACATATTACATGGATATTGTATAGCTACGTTGACAACAGTCATTTTTCAATTTGCAAGTCAAAATAAAGATTAAAAATAAAGAAACACTTTGGCACTGTTAGGAAATTAAATATACACTTACTATATGACCCTGTAATCCCATTCCTAGTTGTATATCTAAGATAAAATAAAATCCATGTTCACACAGAAATCTTTAAACAAAGGTTTATAATAATTTTAACACTGGTTAGAAAAACTAAAAAATAATATAAACTAGTGAATGAATAAACAAATACACAATAAAGGGGGAAGTGCTAATATATATTAACTGATTTCACTAAACTTGAATGCATTAGACTAAATTAAAAAGCCAAGCTCAAATGGTTAAGTAGTGTATTTTTTTCCCCAGTAAGTCTAGAAAAGGGGAAGCTTTAGGATACTAATTAGTTGTTTACCGGAGGCATATATAACTACATGCACAGGAGGACATTTGTTTGGTTATGATACAATCCTCCATTTTGGTTGTATTAATAATTGCAAAATTATTGAACTCTACCCTAAAATTTGAATTTAATCCATGTACATAAAACATTTGCATTACTTTTGAAATGTTTTACTTTAACTTTATGGGGAAATTAATAGTGTTTAAAAGAAAAAAAAGGATGTTATCAATTAAAACATCAGGGGAGCAATAAAGTTTATTCTTTTATGTATTTGTTTTATTTCCAACTTTGTCTTTTAAAGAGGTGTTAAAATTGATTGAATCATTATATGTACATATATATACTACAGTAAATTTTACCTTTATGTGTATCTATAAAACACAAATTTTAAAATAACTATTAAAAATAGAAGGAGGGCCAGTAGAATAGAAAAAGAGGAGCAGCAGAGGAAGGAGAGGAGAAAAAGAGGAAGTACTGGGGATTCAAACAGAGCAAGTTATATTCCATACATGTATGATTTTTTTAAAACCAACTCCAATATTATGTATCACTATAAGGTAATTATAAAAACATAAAACAAATATAGAAATATATAGAGAAATGACAACCATGTAAAAATTTTAAAACCATTCTAGTTTTTGAGGGATCATGCTTAATATTTGAAAATATTTTTGTCCATAGCTTGTAGTGCAAAGTATGGATAAGGTGTGTGTGAGATCTCATTTTATTACCTATGAATGTCCAGTTGCAGCACCATTTCTAGTAAAACTACATACTTTATCAAGTTGCCTTTCTCCATTAAATTGCCTTTGCATAACTGCCAAAAATCAATTCATCCATTATTCTGTTATATCGATCTATGTGTTTCTTCTTTCTCCAATATTATTATTAATGATATTTAAAATATTTCTTGAAATCAGAAAAGTGCATTCAATTTTGTTTTTTGTTTTCAAAAGCATTATAGAAATTATGGTCCCTTAATTTTCTACATTTAAGACTCACGGCAGTCAACAGAAAAAATTTTCTGCTGATTTGATTAAAAATCCATAGACACTGTAGATCCATTGGGAATAAAGTGACAGTACTGAGTCTTTCAAACCCTGAAAAAAAAATATATCCCTTTACTTATTTAGATCATCTTTGGTTTCTATTTTGATTGCTTTTTAGATTTCAGCACCAAGATATTATAGTTATTTTGTTAATATTTGTAGGAAATGTTTTTTGGCTTTTTTGATACTACTAAAATGTTAAATGGGTTTGACTGAAACCTATCATTTTACTATACACAATTAATGCTAAAGTTCTTATTAACTCTTTATATATTCTTATGATGCTTTTACTTAGGTAATCATGTCTGCAAATAGAGATAATTTTATTTCTTTTACTCAAATATTAATGCTTTCTGTTCCTTTTATTTATTTATTGAAGTCTTTAGGACTCAGTCCCATTTTACATATTAGGCTATAGGCAAAGTAACAGTTAAGTTGACAAAGAATACATGACAGCATGTGAAACTGGAAGTGTCATCTCAGGCCAATCTGACAAAAAAACTGTTAATATGTCACCACATGAGAACCAACACAGGACCAATTACCATTTCTCCATTATTCCCATGGTGTAAATACATGAGTCATTACAATAGTATTACACAATCATTTTAAAAATGTGCTTTTACACATTGTGTGCTTATAGTTTTTAAACATTTAAGCAAAGTTTTTAATGGTTTGGATCAAAATATTGCAATCAATCCACAGATGTCACCGTTTTTTACCCACTTAGTTTAAGACTAGGAGTTAAGTGAAATATAACTAATCAAAATGATCATAAAGAAGTAAAAATGAGGGATATCAAGTTCTTCAAAAATGAATGATAAATGTTAAAAATTGATTAGTTTTAGAGTAGCATAAAAATTATGAAAACACCCCTGGGGGGTTGCATAGGAGTGTTTAGCAACTGTTTCCATTACTCTAAGTTTGGTTGTAATCCATGCATATATATGCAATTAGTAGGTTTGTCTACTACATCTACTCATTCTTAATTACCATTTTCCCCTCATTACATTTTATTACCACACATTTAACTGTGTGTGAAAATAAAGAGAAATCATTTGGTCATAAACAGAAAAATGCAGAAGTCTAAATTGAAGGCAACTTCAGTGATAGAAAAAGCTATGCTGTGCGAAAAGCCTAGGAACTTCAACCATGTGTAACATATTTACCCTAGCATCTGCACAGAATATTTCCTGCATAAAAAATCATACTTAAAGATGTTTAAATTGGATTTTTGATCATATTTACATTATTTTTCTAAACTAAGTTAAATTGTCACCACCTTTGTCATGTAGCCACTAGTGATTGATTTATAAATTTTTATTTTGGTAATCCCCAAAATGATATTATCATCATCAAATAAAGTGTATTTTCTAAAGTACATTTTTGAACTAAAAATGACATACATCTATTTTTCAAAGACAAACTTTCAAAGTAACTTCACTTTTCTTGTATCTATTTCTAGCCACCAGAACATTATCTACATTTTTATCTTATGAGAAAGCTCGTTTCTCCTTGATGGTTTGTATAGAGAAGATATCTAGTGGAGACACTTCGGAAAAATCAAATTACATTAAACTAATCCTTTTAGGATCACTGGCAAGTGTTGTTGTCAAATCTCTAATTGGTGGGCTCTCTATATTTTTTTCTATTATGATAAGAGGACTTCAAAGCCATCTGTGTTGATTTTTATTCCCAATTTTATTTTTGGTGCAAGATGTTTAGGGGGAGAAATCTAAAATAAAATTCACTATATGAACATGACAGGCAATGGCTTACATTTTCATTATATTATATTGTATGAATTATATATAACCACACATACTTAATCATAAAAAAGTCTAAATATATATTATATATTTAATTTATATATATTCATATGCATAGTCATATATGTAAACTGATTTATATTGAAAATAAGGGCTTGTGTGTTTATGTTATCAACAATTTTTCTAATCTTAGTTAATTTTTTAATAATGATTGTTTATGGAATTAGATATACTGTTAGTTGACACCTAACAATGAAAATAACATTAGAAAAAAATAAGAGGAAAACAGAAGAAAATAAATTTTAGAAGAGCCAGTTTTTTCTTTTCATTTCTGCCTTTTGAATATGCCCACTTCACAAATAATTGTTTCTTCTCTCAAGCAACTTAATGACATTTGAGACTCATGACAATTTCCGTAGAGCAGCCAAAGAGTTCTCTTGAAAATGTTAACTCTTGTCATTGTCCTGTGTGAAATCCACTGACTTTAATAATAGGAATTAAAAATCCAGTTACTTCTTATGATTTCTAGACATCCTTTCTTGAATATCCAACTTCACTTCCTACCTTTGACTTATATTTTGTGTATTCGTACTGTATATACACTAAATAAACACACACATACATTTGGAAACATTTAAATATATATGTATATATACATCTCTCCATACATAAAATACACAGGAACATACATGTACAAGTGGTATTAAGGGCTGAATATATGACTAGTGTATATCTTTGTGTCCTTCAAAGTACATATCAAGATATCTGGTAGATTAAAAACTCCATGGGTCCTTCAGAGTGACTCAAGTTTGGAACAGTAGGGGAAAAAAGAGAATTGCAGAACTATGTAGGTTCTGCTGTTTACTGAGTGTGTTATTTGAAAATTAACTTTTCTGTACATCATTTTATTCACCTAGAGATTGACAGTATTAGTAACATTTATGTTAAAATACTTTTAAAAGAAGTGAATGAAATAGTACTGTGTAATTTTTAAGAATAAAGGAAAACCAGGCAGCCCAAATTACTTGAATTTACTTGCCCACTGTATAATTTTATTTAGGTTTATACACTTCAATTACTTTCATTAATGAAAATATTTCATAGTGTTAAAATACAGTTTAGTTTCTGGTGCACCCAGAATAGTTCACATATATTAAGATTCAATGTATAATATATTTTGTAATTTTATTTATTTTTGCAAAGTTTTTCTGAAGATTTGATTCATGCTAATGTTCCTATAATATACCTTTGTTCATACCACGTCTCTAATCAAAAGACACTGTTGTTCTCATCTTTTGTTCTTATTAGTGTATTCATTGATTGGGTCTTTAAACATACTTAGAAAAGAGCCTTCTCCAATGAAATTAACCAAATTATGATATGTGCTTGTGTGAACCTATCACAGTGAATCTCGCTATTCTGTATAACTATAATGCACCAATAAAAACTAAAAAATTAAAATTAAATAATTTAAAAGAATAAAATTAACTTCATGTTGAAAGTATCAAAATTATAAAGTATAAGAACAAGATTAAAATTTTCTACAGTTCTATAAAATTCTTATATATTTTTAAACTAAATTTTTAATTATAAAAATTCTCTTAATCATAAAGATTTAAATAAATACACTACACCAAATTTTCTCTATTATTAACATTGTATGTTAATATGGTACATTTGTTACAATTAATGGTCTAATACCTATAGCTTATTATTAAAGTGTATATTTTATTCACATTTCTTTATTTTGTATTTAGTGTCCTTTTTCTGTTCTAGGACCCACTCGGGTTATTACATTTATTCTTGCATCTCCTTCAGCTCTTCTTAGCTGGGAAAGTTTCTTGTATCTGATGACCTACATTTGAAGAGCACTGGGCAGGTATCTTGAGAATATGCCTCAATTAAGGTTTTTCTGATAGTTTTGTCCTGCTTGGACTGGTATTATGTATTTGGGGAAGGAAGATGTTAAAAGTATAAAGTACCAATTACACCAGCTCACATCTAGGGCATATACTCATAACGAGACTTATCACTTATCACATGATTTGGAACATGAAAATTTTATTGAATTAGCATTTATAATGATCATCCTCTGTAATGTTACTCTTTTATCCCTTCCTATAATGTCCTCTTTGAAAAGAGGTCATCATATGCATCATGTGTCATTTTTCTTTAGGCCCTGTCAACAGAGAAAGAGAATGCATATGTATATCTTTACACATGTATATATACATATCTGTCTATATTACCTATTTAGTCATATGCATTTATGTTCAGCTAAATCTGAGCACACAATGATGTCCTTCACTCTAATCCATTACCACAGTGAATCATTCTAACTCCTCCTCTTGCTTATTTCTAAATTTCCACTCCAAAAACAAGAACCTAGCTCATTTTTTCCTAAATGGTCCAGTTCTAATATATTTGAATGGTGGTGTCTGAATTAACACATATTCCTGATGGAAGAAAACATTACTAATTAGAGTATACATGCACTGCTTCTCTGTAGTTGCTTTTACCTGTGATTGTAAGGACTCCACACATTTCTGAATTTACTTAGGTCAGCATCTTTTTCTCTTCTCCACTCTTTATTTCCTACATTTGTGATACAGTTACATTTTCTCTCCCATTCTATATTCTAACCTAGAATCCGTTGACCTTCTAAGTCATTTTTTTCGATTTACATAACATGGTTTTACTCTTTGTTATAAAATATGGTTTTAACAAATGCACAAATTTTAGTATTGTGTTTTCTTCTTTCCTGAGGTACTCTTCCTTGGCTTTTGGTGATATATTATTAAATATTTTGCTTTTACCTAACTCAATAAATTGTTTCCTTTGAAGAGCATCTAAGATTTTGATCACATAGTAATAACTCTGGACACATGGTTTTCCTGGACTGGGTGTAAAATACATTATTATTTTCCTTGGGAAGATCTTTAGTCTAGTTAGTTTGCTTCCCAGCCTCTAGAAGTGACAAATCCTTCATATTTTGTGGCAAATTTAAAAGCCCCACAGCACTCTTTTCTAGCTGTGTAACACTAAATCAAATTATATAAGATATTTCTCTAATTGATAGATTTTAATGGTAGAAATTTTAAGAAATACATAGAAATCAAACAATATTTTTAACATCTTTGTAGGTATAGTTCACCTTAAATAATTATTTATTATTAATATATACTGTGAATAACTTTTTATTTGTTATTGTGGCAAAATGTACATAATACAAAATTTACAGTCTTATCCATTTAAGTGTACACTTCAGTGGTATTAAATGTGTTCATCTATCCCCATAACATTTTTCATCTTATAAAACTGAAACTGTATATATTAAATGATAACTCCCCATTCTCCTGCCAGTTCCTGACACCATCATTCTGGTTCTTTATCTCTATGGTTTGATTATTTCAGTATTTTATGAAGTGGAATTATACAGTATTTGTCTATTTGTGACTGTCTCATTTTCATTAGCACAATGTGCTCAAATCTTTTTTCTTTTCAAAGTGCTGGGGATTGAACCCAGGGACATTCTCTGAACAAGATACATCCCTACTCATTTTATTATTTATTTTTAGGCAAGGTCTCACTAAGCTTCCTAGTCTGGCCTTGAGCTTGTAATGCCCCTGCCTCAGCTGCCCAAGTAGCTGAGATTACAGGTGTGCACCCCTCAAACCATTTGTCTTATTCATGTTGGAGTATATTTCAGAATGTCCTTTATTTTTTAAGGTTGGATAATAGTCCATTGTATGTATGCATCATATTTTATTCATCTATTCATCTGTTGATAGACACAGATTCCTTATATATTTTAGCAATCATAAATAATGCTTCTGTGAACATGTATGTGCAGATATTTCTTTGAGACTGATTTCAATTCTAGTGAATATATACTCTCACACATATACATACATACATACATCTAGGAGTAGAATTTCTGGATTATGTAGTAAATTTAGTTTTAAAATTTTAAGGAACTGCCAAGTTTTTCACAGTAACTGTATTGTTTTATACTCCCACCAGGAGTGTACAAGGATTCCAGTCTCTACATCCTGACCAACATATTTTCTTTTTCTTTTTTTTAGACTATACTAATGAGTTTCAAGTGGTATTTTATACTAATTTTGATTTGTATTTCCCTGATGATTAGTGATATTGACCATCTTTTCATGTGCTTATTGTCTATTTGTAAATCTACTTTGGATTAATGTGCATTTATTTGCCTAGTTTTGGATTAGGTGGTTTTGTTTTTTGTCATTGAACTTAGTATTTCTCTATATTTTGAATACAAATTTTTTATCCAATATGTAAGTTGCAAATAAGTCATCCCATTTTCTGGAGTGTCTTTTTACTTTGTTGATTCTGTCCTTCAATGCACAACATTTTATAAATTTTCATGAGTACAATTTGTTTATTTTTTATTTTTACTGCCTGTGCCTTTGATGTCATGTCTAAGAAATTATTCCATAATTCAATTTCATAGAAGTTATATCCTCTGTTTTATTCTAGGAGTTTGATAAAGTTAGTTCTTACATTTATGTCTTTGATCCATTTTGTTTTGCATGTAAATAAGGAAAGAATCCATCTTCATTCTTTTACATGTGGATGTCCAATTTCTCCAGGACTCTATATTGAAAATCCTGTAAATTCCTCATCAAATGATCTTAGCACCCTTATCAAAAAGCATTCAATCATATATGCAGGGATTTATTTCTAGGATTTTTGCTCAATTCCATTGATCTATATTGCTGTCACTGTGCCTAGAGTATACTGTTGTGATTAATATAGCTTTGTAGCTAGTTTCCATATCATAGGAAATGGAGACCTCTGGCTTCATTCTGATTTTTCAAGATGTTTTTTGCTATTCAGAATCCTTTGATATTCCTTATAAATTTTAGGCTAATTATATGTACAAACAATCACACTTTTTTATTTTTGCAAAAATAAATGTCATTAGGACTTTTATAGGAATTACATCCAATCTGTAGACCAAATGGAGTAGTATTAGCATTTTATTTATTTATTTATTGGTTCTTTTTAGTTATATATGACAGCAGAATCCACTTTGATAAAATTATGCAAGCATGGTATATATCTTATTTAGTTAACACCTCATTATTATGGATGTACATGATGGTGAGACTCACTGTGATGTTCCATATGTGTACATAAGAAAATTACATCAGATTCACAACACTATCTTTCTTTTTCCTATTTTTCCTCCCTTCCCTCCATTCTGCATTGTCTAATGTACTCAATTTCCACCCCGCTCCCTTATTGTGGGTTAGCTTCCACATATCAGAGAAAACAATTGAACTTTGGCTTTCTGGGACTAGGTTATTTCACTTAACACAATAGTCTCTGGGTCCATCCATTCATTTACTGGCAAATGTCAAAAAGTCATTCAACATTATAGTGTAATACTGTATTGTATATATATGCTACATTTTAATATTAAATTTTCTAACTAAAGAACACAGGGATTCTTACCATCTATTTATGCCGCCTCTAATTTCTCTCAGCAACATTTCATATTTTCCTTGCACAATGAAATGTAGTATATTTCACCTGTTTGGATAAGTTAATTCCTAAGTATTTTCCTCTCTCCAATGCTATTGTAAATAGAATTGTTTTCTTGATTTCCTGTTTAGATTATACATTGTTATTATGGAAAAATGTAACCAATTTATAAATATTGAATTTGTGGGATTTTTGCCTTGTCCTTGAACTTACAGGAAAATCATTTAGGCTAGAAGAATTGAGTATGAAGCTTGACATAAATTTTTCATATATGGCTTTTATAATATTAAGGTACTTTTCATATATTTCAAAATTGGAGTGTTTGTTGAATGTTCATAACATGAAATTGTATTAAATTGTGTCAAATTCATTTTATCCATCAACGGAGATGATGCTGATTTCTCCCTTCATGTTTTCTAATGTAGTATATTACATTGATTAGTTTTTATATGTTGAGCCAGCCATGGATTCCAGAAATAAATTCTATTTTCTCATGGTTTATAATCATTTTAATCTGCTGCTGAATTCAGTTTGTTTGTTATTTGCTTAAGTTTTTTGTTTTTGCATTGATGTTCATAAAGAATATTATTCTTTAGCTTTCCTATAGGTCTTTGTCTAACTTTTGTATCAAGGTAATGCTGACTTCAAGGAATAAGTTGGAACAAGTTCCCCTTCTTTAGTTTCATTGTGAAATATTTGGGAGGGACTGGTTTTCTTTCAATATTTGGTAAATTTAACCAATGAAGACCATTAGATCCTGAGTTTTTCTCTGTTGATAGATTTATTTTTGTTACTGATTCAATTGCCTTACTAGTTTTAGGTCTTCTTATTTTTTATCTCTTTCTGACTTTGTGCTAATAGGTTTTGTGTTTCTAGAATATTGTTCATTTCATTTAGGCTTTCTTTATTGTTTTTGCATTGTTATTTAATTGATCTTTTATGTTTTTTTATTTCCTATTTTCTGCCAACTTTGAGATTATTTCTCATTCTAGTCTTATAAATTATAATTTAAATTATTAATTTTAGATCTTATTATTTTAGCATAAATGTTTATAGGTACAAATTTCTCTTGTAACATTGTTTTTGCTGTTTAAGTTTTCTATGTGTATTTTTATTTTAATTCATTCAAAATATTTTCTAACTTGTTAATTGTTATGTTTTTCTTTGATACATTGACAGCTAATGGATATATTTTTAAATTTCCATGATCTTATATATTTTCAAGTTTTATTTCTACTATTCCCAAATTATGCCATTGTGCCTAGAAAAACTATTTTGCATGACATCCATCCTTTTAAACCCATGATATTTAATTTTCAGCCCAGCTTATGGTCTATCCTGAAATTCAAATTATTATGCTCCTAAAATATATAGAAAATAAAAAAGTTGAGAACGATTGCATGGTATTGGCACCAAAACAGATACAAAGATCAAGGAAACTGAAGACACAAAGACAAAACTCACATAAATACAATTATCTCATCCTAGACAAAGGTGCTATAAACATATACTGGAGGAAAGATAGCTTTTTAAACAAATGATACCAGGAAAACTGGCAATCCATATGTAGTAGAATGAAATTAAATTCCTATCTCTTACCCTGAACAAAAATCAATTCAAAGTGGATTAAGGACCTAGGCATTAGTCCACAGACCTTCTGCCTACTAGAAGAAAATGTAGACCCAACATTCTATCATGTTGGTTCAGAAGAAACTTCCTCAATAAGATTTCTGAAGTGCAATAAGCAAAATCAAGAGTCAATAAATGTGATGGTATCAAACTAAAAATCTTCTTCACAGCAAAGTAAACAATCAAGAACATCAACAGACAGTGGTGCATGCCTGTAATCCCAGCACTTTGGGAGGCTGAGACAGGAGAATTGCAAGTTCAAAGCCAGCCTCAACAATGGCGAGGTGTCAAGCAACTCAGTGATACCCTGTCTCTAAATAAAACACAAAATAGGACTGGGGATGTGGCTCAGTGGTCGAGTACCTCTGAGTTCATACCCTGGAATTAAATGGAATCACCATTTAATCTCGTTACCTCACTTTTTCGTTTATACCCAAAGGACTTAAAATCAGCATACTACACTGACACATCCACATCAATGTTTATAGCAGTTCAACTCACAATAACTAAACTATGGAACCAATCTAGATGCCCCTCAACAGATGAATAAATACAGAAAATGTGGGATTTATATACATGATGGAATATTATTCTTAAAGAAGAATTAGCCTTAAAGAAGAATGAAATTATAGCATTTGCTCTCAAATGGATGGATTTGGAGACTATGATGCTAAGTGAAATAAGCCAATCCCCCAAAAGCAAAGGCTGGATATTCTCTCTGACATGAGGATGCTAACACAAAATAGAGGTTGGGGAGCAAAGAATAGAAGTTGATTGGATTAGACAAAAGGGAATGAAGGGAAGGGAGGGACAATGGGAACAGAAAAAGATAGTTGAATAAATCAGACAGAAACTTCCTAAGTTCATATATTAATACACAACTTGAGAAACTACATATTATGTACAACCGCAAGAATGAGATCCTAAATAGCATACGTTATAGTCCATGTATGTATGATAGGTCAAATGTACTCTACTGTTATGTATAGCTAAAAAGAGCAAATAAAATTTTAAAGAAAAAAATAAATGCCAGGCATGGTGGCACACCCATGTTATCCCAGTAGCCAGCAAGGCTAAGGCAGGAGGATCATGAGTTCAAAGCCAGCCTCAGCAAAAGCAAGGCCCTAAGCAACTCAGTGAGACCCTGTCTCTAAATAAAATACAAAATAGGTCTGGGGATGTGATTCAGTGGTTGAATGCCCCTGAGCTCAATCCCAGTACCTGCTCCCCCCCCCCCCCCAAAAAAAGCACCTAAAAGAAAAATGTCGAGTTACTTTTAAAATCACAATACTAGCTTTTCAACTATTAACTTGTATTCAAAATATATTAGTCTTCTAAATTATGTAGACAATGCAAACTAGAGTTGCAAACTGTGGTAACAATTTCATTAAATTTTGTACTTATGTATGCATTGGTGTTCATTGAAATTTTTGTTTCCTCATATGACTTTGAGTTGCAATCTGATATTCTATCTTTTCACCCTTTATGATCTCCTTGAACATTTTTTGCAGGATGTGTCTCACATTAAGAATATCCCTCAGCTTTTTTTTTTTTTTTTTAACCTAGGAATATCTCACTTTCTTATTACTGAGGGTCAGTTTTCATGAATATAAGATTCTTCACTGTTTTTCTCTTCTTATTTTTGCACTTTGATGATATCAGCTCACTAACTTCCAGCATCCAAAGTTACTACTGAAAAACCCATCAAGTCACTTCTCTCTTGCCATTTTCAAGATTATTCTTTGTTTTGTCTTTGTATTTCAAAATTTTGATAAGTAATATGCCTATCTCATTGAGGATCTCTTTTAGTTTATCTTTTATGGAGTTCATTGAGCTTCTTGAATGTCTATATTTATATTTCAATCACATTTGGGAAGTTTCAGGTATTATTTCTTCAAATATTGTCTCTTCCTTTCTCTTTTCCTTCTGAGATTTTCACAACAAATACATTGGTTTGCTTGCTGTTGTCCCACCCATCATATCAGTTCTGTTAACTTTTCTTTAGTTTTTAAATTATTGTTGTTTGTTTTTGTTGCTGTTCCTAAGATCAATAATTTTAATTGTCTTTAAGTTCACTGATTATTTCTTTTACTTGCTCATATCTGACTTTGAATTCACCTAATATTTTTTTCAATTATTGTTCTTTTCATTTTCAGAATTCCCTTTCCTTTCATTTTGGGTTTTCTATCTCTTTATTGATATGTGTTGTTCATGCGTTGCTGACTTCACTTTCTTCATATCTTCCTTTAGTTTTCTGAGCTTTAAAAGAGTTATTTTAAGGTTATTTTACTGGAAAAGGCCTGATCTGTGAGTACTGTCTTTTCCAGTAATACTTCCTGCTGTTGATTTATTTTTCTTTGAATGAATCTATTTCCTTTAACACTTCATAATTTTTTTAAAAGAACTGATGCTTTAATAATATGGTAATAGTGGAAATTGGATTCTCCCTTTTACTCAGGGTAGGCTTTTAATTAAAATTTTTTTTAAATTGTTATTGGCTATTTCTGTGCCAGTGATCAGCATGAAGTGTAAACTTAAGATCTTCTTATTGCCTTTAAGAGCTGCACCTTTCCCTGGGCATGCACAGTCACTTTTTAATTTTCTCCTTGTCTGCAGTCCTTCTTAAATTTCTGGTCTTTAATATCTGGTTCCCAAAATGTGAAACAATTAAATGAAGAAAAAAGGAAAAGGAACAGACATTTTACATCTTCCCGTAGTCACTCATTCACTTTTTGAAGACTTCCAATGTGCAAGGAGGCACAATAGCAGGGCTACTTGTCTCTTTTTATGTGTGTGATCAAATACAGCAACCAGGCATTAGAGTACAGATTCCTAATACTTGTAAAGACAGGGACATTTTTGAACACTCTCACTCTTCTAATCTATTGCAATTTGTCCCAGGCATAAATGCACAAATGCCTGCCATAGGGTTTTGGGGTAGAGGGGAGTTGCTATTGTGCTAAGAGCTGATACTGACCAAAATCAAGTGCATTTTATTTTTCAAGCATGAACTAAAAAACAAAAAAATAAAAGCCTGGCTTTGGAGGTTCTAAGACTTAAACAGACTCTGGAGTTCCAAAATCGTTTAATCAATTGTATTTTTCCAATAAAATGTTCATAGTAGGGAGATTGATTCCTGGGGCTTCCAGCTCTACCATCTTCTTAATGTAATTTTGAAATATAAATATGTTTGAAATATATTTTGGTAGTTAACACTTGAAATATTTTTGTTGCATATAATTTTGACAATTAGATAATTTTTCACATTTCACATTGATACAAACTTTCTATATTGGGTTTACTTAAAAAAGCATAATTATGCAATTTCAAAAAGCATAGATAAACTATAACATAAAGTATATATCAATAGACTAAAATTTTAAACTATACATAATAAAATGAGCATGTAAAAATCAAATTAATAAAAATTATATTTTTCAGACATATGTTTTAAGAACTAACCAAATCATAAGCAATATTAAAAGGTAGGCCTAGAATTTCTGAAGAAATTACAGGTTTGAAATTTAGCTACAATTTTCATAGCATAAAGCATAAGAAGTTTCTCATTTGACATTTGTGTAATGAAAACCAGAAAAAATTGATACCATTTGTACTTATTGATTATTGGTAATATTTCCTGAACTATAGGAAATCCATTGAAGGAATAAGTTGTTTCCTGTGCCTATATGTTAGAGTATTTTCCTTGTGTATTTTTCTTATAGTTGCAAAGAATCTAGTTGAATTTCTAGGTTTTTGATCTATTTTGAGTTCAGTGTTGTGCAGGGTTAGAGATAGTAATCTACTTTAGATTTTATTCTTCTACATATGGATATACACTTTTCCCAGAACAATTTGTTTAAAAGTTCTTTTCTCCAACATATGTTTTCTGGCAACTTTTTAAAGGATCAGATAACTCTGTTTGACTCTGTGTCTTCCATTCTATTTTATTGGCCTGTCTATTTTTGTGCCAGTATCATGTTATTTTGGTTACTATAGCTATATCATCCTGAAAAAGTAGGAGGATGTAAAACAGATGATCCTGAATGCCCCCATCTCTTCCCACAAACCAGGCCAGAAAGTCCAAATATGCCTAACCTGTGAAGAACACTGGCTTTCTCTTATGCACATTGGGAATAAGGGAAAATTAGTATTATCTGTGAAAACTATTTTCCTGAATTTACACCAAGAGAGCTACTTTTTGGGATGCTTCTCATACAACCTAACCTAACTAAGCAAGCTAATGCTGATTATGCTACTGCTTCTGTAGCCTAAAACAAACTCTTCTGGAATAAGGCATGGAACTGAGGGCACTGTGAAAAGGATATGTGTTACCGGTCCAGATGGCTACCATTGGACAAAACACCATGAAAGAGAGGAGGCATGGTTTGACAAAGCACCATTAAGGACAGAGATTGTGGCTATCTGCATGTCATCACTGAACTCTTCTCAAAGGTGACTGATCTTTTGTGAGCTTTCCCCAGTTAATCATGTCTCTCATGTTGTCTTGTTCAATTTCTTTGACTATTCTACAAACTACTCCAATGCCACAGCACAATTGGGCTGTGGATGAAATAATAGTTATGTAATGAAATGTGAAATGGGGTATTGTTTTTTTTCCCCAGTTTTGCTTATTTTGTTCAAAATTGCCTTGATTATTCTGGATCTTTTCTTTTGGAATAGCATCAAATTAAAAACTGAACAGCAAAGAAACAACAGCTTGACAGGATAGTCTACAGAATGGGAGAAAGTCTTTGTTGGCTATTCTTCTACCAAAGGATTAATATGCAGAATATATAGAACTCAAAAAACTTAGCATCAAAAATAAATAACCCAATCAATAAATGTGTGAATGAACAAAAGAGACACTTCCCAAAAGAAGAAGTACACATGGCCAAAAAATGTTTAAAAAAAATGTTCAACATCTTTAGCAGTCAGGAATATGGAAATCACTGAAATTTCATCTCACTCCAGTTAGGATGGAGATCATCAAGAATATAAATAACAATAAATGCTGATAAGAATGTGGGGAAAAGGAATTCATAGAATGTTTTTAGAAATGAAAATTAATATAGCCACTATGGAAATAAGTATGGAGTTTCCTCCAAGAGCTAGGGATGGAAACAACATATAACTAACATCTATACCATTGCTTGGTATTTAACCAAAAAACATTAAATTCAGCATACAATGAGATACATGCATACCCATGTTTATAGCAATGTAATTCACAATACCCAAATTATGGATCCATCTAGGTATCTTTCGAGAGATGAATAGATAAAGAAAATGTGGCAAATAAACACAAAAGATTCATAAAGAAGAATGAAACTATGTAATTTGAAGAAGAATGGATGGAACTGGAACATCATGATAAGTAAAAAAAGCCAGACTCAGAAGTTCAAGGATCATGTTTCTGTCATATGTGGAAGCCAAAGAGAAAAAAGGGTAAAAAGAAGTCTCATTAGAATGGAAGAGAAACCAGTAGGGTAGAAGAAGGGGATCATGATGAGAGAAGGAGGGAAGGTTAAGGGGAGGTATTGAGTATGAAGTTAATCAAATTATGTTATATGCATGTTCTGATATGTTACAGTGAAGCCCGCTATTCTGTTAAAATTTTTAAAAAGTAATAGCACAAGAGTATCTACTGTTTGCAATGAATCTCCAAAAAGCCTCCTTTTCTATTTTCAACAGAAAAGAAAAATACAAATAGAAAAATAAACTAGTTTAAGTTAATTGGGAGAAATTAACAATCTAAACATCTTCCATTTTTGTTCTTTTTTCCTTCTTGTCTTTCATTTTTAGTGGTGAGATATAGAAACTCAAGATTTATGACTTGTACTATAGTGTTATGGTGATCTACATAGTGCATACAGATGATTTATATGAGTACTGTAGTAATGGCGAGCCAAATTCAGAGCTACTATTGGGAATGCACCAAGTTTGTTAACTGTAATTAGATGACTCAAAAATTGGTGTTGCAATATTTTCCCAATTTTTCAATTATGAAATATTTTAATTTGATAGAAAACACTAATGTTAAAATAATATTTGTTTAAATCTTCCCCAGTTTCACCAATTCTGATAACTTTTTCATATTTTCTTTTAGACATTTCAAGAAATGTTTCTCTGTACTCCAATCTTGTTTGTAAGAAGTAATTATTACATCAAATTTTTATATATATGTATTTCATCATATATTGATATATATAAAAATTATATCTATGTATCTATTTATTTCCTTACATGTTTATGTATTTCAAAATAAAAATACATGTAAAATTATTTTGTATTAGTAAATTTGACACAATCAATACTGACCTGTGTCAACATTTTCTTTTTTGTGGATGATTCTCTGCATTTTTTTTAACTCATTAAATATTTCAGTGTTAAATAAAGAGAAATGAGCACAATCGCACATGTTCATTTTAATTTTTTTTTCAGCAAGTACACTCATGTAAACAGCACCCAGATCAATAAATAGAATATTACCATAAACAGATATTTCTGTTTCTCTAACTCCAAGCCAACAATAACTAATATTATATTTCTAATACCAGAGATTTGATTTAATGAATAAGATAAATAGAATCATATGGTGTATACTCTCTTGGGTCTGGAATTGTGACTAAGATTGCACCAAATCTATGGAACAATTTAGAGTACACTGACTAACTTGGAATAGTGACTTATCCAATTCATGAATATTTTCCTAATTATCTTTTGTTTCATTAAACAAAACTACCCCAAACATTAGTAGCTTAATACAATTTATTTTGCTTATAAACTTTGATTAGAACATGACTTCGTGAAGACAGCTTGCTTTGTCTCAATGTGGCAATAGTGGAGCCCACTTTCAACATGACTGTATCACACAACTGAAAAGATGTTGATGAACACCGGATGTGAACTCAGCTGTGGTTGCTGGTATTGAGCTTCTGAACATGCTGGTTTTACTCTGAGTGTGGCAGCTACATTCCAGGAACAAGTATTCCATAAGATAAGAATAAGAGCCTGCCATTCTTTGGAGGGTTGAGCCTGGAAAGTGATAAAATGTCATTTCCACCATATTTTATTAGTCAAATAAAACCTAAGATGAAGAGGAGGATATATAAACTCACTTTTTGATGGAAAAATTATCAAATAATATGTGTCGATTTTAATCCTTCATGGAAGTCTTCAACTTATTTCCCTTTAGAAACTTAATTTTTTTCTAGGTATGTAATACTTTTGTAGCACCATGAATTGTTGATTTTTTGTAAGTAATATAATTTTGTTAATATCTGTTTTATAATTGTTACTGATATGTTAAATGACAAAAGATTTTTAAAATCATGTAACAAATGCAACTTGTATTTATTAGATTGTTAAATGTATTTATTAATTTCAATTACTTTTCTGTATTCCTTTTGGATTAACATATATAATAATGTTATTTTTTAATAATGAAAATTTATTTCTTCTTTTCTATTATATAAATATTTATTTGGTTGTATAAGAACGAATGTGCCCCATTTAAGCAATCATTGCCTACTTCACAACCCTGAAGATTGATTTTATTGTCTCAGACATCAAATAAATTGTTAGAAATTTTGATCAAATAATTTTTTTGGAATGACTGCAGATGCAGAGACATTGTTTTTCTATTTTGCAATTAGTATTTTTTAGCATATTCTCCTCTTTAGAAAAAAGGCCTTATTAGATATGGAAGTTTCCTTTTATTACTAGTTTGCTGAGAATTTTTATAAAGAATTGATGTTGGATATAACCAAATCCTAAATTTTTTTTTTTACCTATTATGCCCATTTACTGATTTATTTGCATGTTAACTCAAATATAATACTATCTCTTTTTTTGAGTCAATAAAATTGCATTTTAATTCAGATATCCTGAGGGTAAATTACATTTGCTCTTGCTGCCACCAATCATTGCTCCATTTTAATAACTCATTGAATATTGATCAATTTCAAGGTCATCCACCTTGAATAATCAGACAGGTGCCATCAGATCTCTGAGTGCTATGAACAAAAGTGGTTTATGTTTCAGCATATAAAATATAGTTTAAAAGAAAGGAAAATGGTTTTCTGCAGCAAAATACCCAAACATAAATTGTGCCAAACAAATGAACTACAAACTTTAACATAAGCTGCTTTTTGCTATTACCTTTTGGGCTTTGAGCCAATGGATTCACCAAGGTCTTAAGTGCTTTTGGTAGAGCCAGTCTAGGTCTTTGTAACCTTTGAATTCAGTTAAATGGTTTTGTTTTTTGTTTTTTGTTTTATTTTAATTTAATTATTTTATTTCAATGCATTTCAAGTCATAGTACATAAACAGAACTCAGTTTTTCCATTTCTCTGTTTGCAAACCAGATAGAGTCACACCATTTGTGTCTTTGCACATGCACCAAGGGTAATAATGACCATCTCAATCAACCATCATTACTATACCCATTCCCCTTTCCTTCCTCCCACCTACCCCCTGCCGCATCCAGAGTTCTTGCATATCTCCTGTTTCCCGTTCCCACTCCCATTCCTCATCCACTAATCAGAGAGATCATTCAGCATTTGGTTTTTTGGGATTGGCTTACTTCACTAAGCATAATGTTCTCCAATTCCATCCATTTAACTGCACATGCCATAATTTTATTCTCTTTTATTGCTGAATAATATTCCATTGTGTATATGTACCACAGTTTCTTTATCCATTCATCTATTGAAGGGCATCTGGGTTGCTTCCATAGTTTTGCAATTGTGAATTGTACTGCTATAAACATTGAGGTGACTGCTTTATTGTAATGTGCTGTTTTTAAAGCTTTAGGGTATAGGCCAAGGAGTGGGATAGCTGGATCAAATGGTGGTTCCATTACAAGATTTTTAAGAAATCTCCATACTGCTTTCCAGATTGGTTGCACCAATTTGCAGTCCCACCAGCAATGTTTCAGTGTACCTTTTTCACCACATCCTCGCCAGCACTTATTGTTGCTGGTATTTTGGATAGCTGCCATTCTGACTGGGGTGAGATGAAATCTGAGCGTAGTTTTGATTTGCATTTCTCTAATGGCTAGAGATGATGAACATTTCTTCATATATATATTTATTGATTGTATATCTTCTTCTGAGAGGTTTCTATTCAGCTCCTTGGCCCATTTATTGATTGGATTTTTTGTTTTTTGTTTTGGTGTTAAGTTTTTTGAGTTCTTTATATATCCTGGAGATCAGTGCTCTATCTGATGTGCATGTGGCCAAAATCTGCTCCCAGAATGTAGGCTCTCTGTTCACCTCATTGATAGTTTCTTTTGCTGAGAAGCAGCTTTTTAGTTTAAGTCCATCCCATTTATTGATTCTTGCTTTTATTTCTTGTGCAATAGGAGTCTTGTTAAGGAATTCGGGGCCTAATCCAAGAACATGGGAGGTCTTTCCATCTTCTAAGATCTTCTTCAATTTCTTTCTTTAGTGCCTTGTAATTTTTGTTGTAGAGGTCTTTCATCACTCTTGTTAGATTGATTCCCAGGTATTTTATTTTTCTGGAGGCTATTGTGAATGGAGTGCTTTTTCTGAATTCTCTTTCAGAGGACTCATTGCTGATGTATAGAAATGCATTTGATTTACGGATATTTATTTTATATCCTGCAACTTTGCTGAATTCATTTATCAGTTCTAGAAGTTTTCTGGTAGAACTTTTTGGATCCTCTAAATATAGGATCATGTCGTCTGCAAATAATGATAGTTTGAGTTCTTTTCCTATTCGTATCCCTTTAATTTCCTTCATCTGTCTGATTGCTCTTGCTAGAGTTTCAAGAACTATATTGAATAAGGGTGGTGATAGAGGGCATCTCTATCTTGTTCCTGTTTCTAGAGGGAATGCTTCCAATTTTTCTCCATTTAGGATGATGTTGGCCTTTCTCTGAGCATATATTGCTTTAATCATGTTGAGGTATGTTCCTGTTATCCCTAGTTTCTCTACTGTTTTTAACATGAAAGGGTACTATATTCTGTGGAATGCTTTCTCTGTGTCAATTGATAGAATCATGTGATTCTTATCCTTAAGTCTATTGATGTGATGGATTACGTGTATTGATTTCCATATGTTGAAGCAACCTTGCATCCCTGGAATGAACCCCACTTGATCATGCTGTAGTATTTTTTTAATGTGCTTTTCTATGTGATATACCAAAATTTTATTGAGAATTTTTCCATCTATATTCATCAGGGATATTAATCTGAAATTTTCCTTTTTTGATGTTTCTCTGTCTGGGTTTGGAATCAAGGTGATACTAGCCTCATAGACTAAGTTTTGAAGGGTTCCTTCTCTTTCTATTTCATGGAATAATTTGAGGAGTATTGGAGTTAGTTCTTCTTTGTAGGTCTTGTAGAACTCAGCTGAGAATCCATCTGGTCCAGGGCTTTTCTTGGTTGGAAGGCTCTTGATGGCCTCTTCTATTTCCTTGCATATAATTGATCTGTTTAAATCATGAATGATCTCCTGGTTCAGTTTGGGTAGTTCAGATGTGTCTAGGAATTTGTCAGTGTCTTCAGGGTTTTCTATTTTACTGGAATATAAGTTTTCACAATAGTTTCTGATTATCCTCTGTATTTCAGCAGGGTCTGTCGTGATGTTTCCTTTTTCATCACAAAGTTTGGAAATTTGGGTTTTCTCTCTCCTTCCTTTTGTTAGGGTGGTTAAGGGTTTATCAATTTTGTTTATTTTTTCAAAGAACCAGCTTTTTGTTTTATCAAGTTTTTGGATTGTTTCTTTATTTTCAATTTCATTAATTTTAGCTCTAATTCTAAGCATTTCCTGTATTCTACTTGTTTTGGTGTTGCCTTTTTCTTCTTTTTCTAGGGCTTTGGGTTGTAGTGTCAACTCATTGATTTGCTGACTTTTAGCTCTTTGAATATATGAGATTAATGCAATGGGCTTTCCTCTTAGCACTGCCTTCATAGTGTCCCAGAGATTTTGGTATGTTGTATCAGATTTCTCACTTACCTCCAAGAATTTTTTAATCTCTTCCCTGATGTCTTCAGTTACCCATGCATTGTTCAATAGCAAATTATTGAGTCTCCAGGTGTTATAGTGGCTTCTTTTTTTAGAGCTGTCATTGATTTCAAGTTTCAGTCCATTATGGTCAGATAGAATGCAGGATAGTATATCTAATTTTTTTGTATTTACTAAGAATTGCTTTATGGCATAGCATATGATCTAATTTGGAGAAGGAACCATGCGCTGCTGAGAAAAACGTGTATTTGCTTGTTGAAGGATGGAATATTCTATATATATCTGTTAAGTCTAGATCATTGATTCTTCTATTAATTCTCATAGATTCCTTCTTTAGTTTTTGTTTGGAAGATCTGTCCAGTGGTGAGAGAGTTGTGTTAAAGTCACCCAATACTATTGTGTTGGGATCTATTTGGTTCTTGAATTTGAGAAGGCTTTATTTGATGAACATGGCTGCCCCATTGTTTGGGGCATAGATATTTAAGATTGTTATGTCTTGTTGATGTATGCTTCCCTTAAGCAGTATGAAATTACTTTCTTTATCCTTTTTCACTAATTTTGGTTTGACGTCTACTTTATCCGAGACAAGGATGGAAACTCCTGCTTGTTTACACGGTCCATGTGAGTGATAATTTTTTTCCATCCTTTCACCTTTAATCTGTGAGAATCTCTTTCCATGAGATGAGTCTCTTGGAGACAGCACATTGTTGGGTCTTTTTTTTTTTTTAATCCAATCTGCCAGTCTGTGTCTTTTAATTGCTGAGTTTATGCCATTGACATTCAATGTTACTATGGAGACATGGTTTGTATTTCCAGACATTTTGGTTTATTCTTAGCTTTTAACTTGACTTGGTTTCTCTTTGGATTAGCCTTTAGTGTAGCTCCTCCCTCTGCAGGTTTTCATTGTTGTTTATCATTTTCTCCTCATGGAGTATTTTACCAAGAATGTTCTGTAGTGCTGACTTTCTTGCTATGAATTCTTTTAATTTTTGTTTATCTTGGAAATTTTTCATTGTCATCAAATCTAAAACTTATTTTTGTTAGATATAAGGTTCTTGGTTGGCAGCCACTGTCTTTTAGTGCTTGGTATATGCTTTGCCATGATCTTCTTGCTCTCAGGGTCTGGGTTGAGAAGTCTGCAGTGATCCTAATTAGCTTCCCCCTGTATGTAATCTGTTTCCTTTCTCTTGTGGCTTTTAGGATTCTCTCCTTGATCTGAATGTTAGGCATTTTCATTATGATGTGCGTTGGTGTAGGTCTGTTGTGATTTTGAACATTTGGTGTCCTGTATGCCTCTTGAATTTGATTATCCAATTCATTCTTCATATTTGGAAAGTTTTCTGATATTATTTCATTGAATGGGTTGTTCATTCCTTTGGTTTGGAATTCTATGCTTTCCCCTATCCCAAAAATTCTTAAGTTTGATCTTCTGATGTGATCCCATAGATCTTGGATGTTTTGTTCATGGTTTCTTACCATCTTCACTATGTGGTCAACTCTCTTCTCAAGGTTAAGTATTTTATCTTCATTGTCTGAAGTTCTGTCTTCCAAATGGTCTAATCTGTTGGTGATGTTCTCCATTGAGTGTTTGATAAGGTTTATTGTTTCTTTCATTTCAAGGATTTCTGTTTGGTTCCTTTTCAGATTCTATATCTCCTTATTGAAGTTACCTTTTACTTCTTGTATTTGCCTATGCATCTCTTTAGCAAAGTGATCTTTTACTTCCTGTATTTGCCTGTCTATCTCTTTATCAAAATGGTCCTTTGCTGACTGAGCTTGCTCTCTTATATCATTCTTTAGGTCACAGAATATTTTAATTATGTACATCCTGAATTCATGTTCTGTCATTTCTTCTGCTGTACTGACCATGGATTCTTATATTGAAGAACCTTGGTTTGTTTGAGTCATTTTCTTCCCTTGTTTTTTCATGATGTTTGTGTGTCTTTCCTTCTCTGTTGATCCAAGTTGTTACAGTTTTTACTCCTATATGTGTATAGATTCCCTACAGGGTTTCAATACCACTCTTTTATAGGGGGGATCAATATTGGTTGATCGCAATACAAAGAATATATAGATTCAAACTAAGTAGCTCCTAACAGCTCCCAAATACATTTACAGATTAGTCATGATGTACACCAATTATGAGTTCTTTTACAATCTACTATGTAGCCAATAAGTTTGCACAAGGGTCTATAGTTCCTGTTGGTGGGCTACGGACGGTGAAGGGTGGGATGTAGGATAGAGTATTGGGGTAGTAGGAAGTGAGGATATGGTTATTAGATCTTAGAAAGCATGAAAAAGGAATCCAATGGAGGTTGGCTATTACTAGAGAGGGTGACAGTGATTTGGGGAGGACCGGTAGGGAGGAAGAGATGAAGAGTACAGCAAGAAGAGATGGTAGCAAGAAAAATAAACATATGTATGTGGGAGATACAGGACTATCTAGTACCCTCCAGTATTTGGTTCAGAAATTCCAATCTACTATATCTCACTGTAAAACAAATCTTTGGATTCACAACTGTTGGGGATGAGAGGGTAGGAAAAGAATGGGAGAGAAAAGAGGGGAGGATATTGAAAGAAAAAAAGAACAGAGAAATAAAACAAAAAGATTAAACAATAGAAATATTAAAAGAAAAAGATAAAGGATAAAATGAAAAGTGAGAGTAGAAGAAAGTAGAAGAAAAAAGAGAAAAAAAAGTCTCAATGTGAATAGACAGGTATGGTTCCTTTCACTTCCAGTAGGTGGCGTTGTTCGTTGCTTGCTGGACTTTCTCCGCTGGTGTCTTGGGTGTGGGTTTCACAACCTGGTGAAATTCTATGTCACTGGCGAAGCCGTGCATCAAAGATTATATAGAGTTGCTGACCATTGTCCCCCTTAGACTAGGCTCTCCAGAGGCTCGGAGTAGCAATCTCTGATCTCCTGTCGTCTGGGCCCCGTGGAAGTTCCTTTTAGCAGATCTGTGCCCTCTGTGCTTTTGTCATTCCTTAGGAACTCCGGAATGGACCTGGGGAGGACCCAAGCCGCCTTTGTGCTGAGCTGTCTTCGCTGGCATCTGTGGCGCATCTCCTACCCTGAATTTGCGCTCCCCAGTGGCTGGCGGCTGTGGCTGTGGGTCTATGCGAGCCAGTGCTATGGACCCTGTGTGGTTGGGTGGGCGCTGGAATCAGGTTTCTCGTGTAGAAGCAGTCCCCGCCCAAGGCGAGCCCTGAGTTGGGGCTCTGAGCCCCCGTGGCCACGCTGCCCACGGCCGCTCTCCGCCACTGCTGCTGGAGTCATGCTGTGGTGATGTCTGCTGGCCCTGCTTACACACGCAAGTGAACTCTCCTGTGGGGGTATCTGTAGGGTGCTGCCCAAAAGCTGGGTGGGAGAAGGTTTTACCGCAATTTTCGATCTTTTGTTTGGCGAGGCTGACCGCTGCATCTTTCTAAGCCGCTATCTTGCCCCGCCTCCAAATATAATACTTTCTATCCTTTAAAATATTGTTGTAGACAATTTTAAGCCTACCTACCTAATCCTCAAAGTTTACAAATTGTCATGAAAAATACCTTTTGTAATCCTTCACAGAACTAAACCTGAGGGCAAATAATTTCTTTGCTGTTCATCCACAGGGAATACTTTACCCCATACTTCACTTGATTTTGGAAAAGCATACCCATTCTTAATCTTACAATTTCCAAGTATTTTTCTTCAAATTTGTTTGGCCCAGTTATCCTACTCCTCAGTTTGTACTCAGAGGACTTAAAATCAGCATATTACAGTGACACAGTCACATCCATGTTTATTGCAGCTCAACTCACAATAGCTAAACTATGGAAGCAACCTAGGTGCCCTTCAACAGATGAATGGATAAAGAAAATGTGGTATATATACACAATGAAGTATTACTCTGCCATAAAGAGAAATGAAATTATGGCATTTGCCGCTAAATGGTTGGAACTGAAGAATATCATGCTAAGTAAAATGAGCCAATACCAAAAAACCAAAGGCCCAATGTTCTCTCTGATATGTAGATGCTAATTCACAAAAAAAGGGTAGGAGGAAGGAAGAAGAAAAGTACTTTGGATTAGATAAAGGGTGAAAGACCTCTACAAAGAAAACTACAGAACTCTAAAGAAATAAACTAAAGAAGACCATAGAATATGGAAAGATCTCCCATGTTCTTGGATAGGCAGAATTAACATTGTCAAAATGTCCATACTATCACTAGTGCTATACAAATTTAATGCAATTCCTATTAAAATCCCAATGCAGTTTTTCATAGAAATAGAAAAAGAAGTCATGAAATTTATTTTTCTATTTTTTTACATAGGAATATGATTAATCATGGTTATAATTTTTATTAGGAACACATTTTGATTCATGTTTTCTTCAGATCAAATAACATTATCTGACAGAACTTGCAAGAGGATTAAACTTTTCTAAAACTACACTAGATACTAATCCTAAAAGGTAAATAAGAAAGATCATACTATTTACCCCATAGTATTATAGTGTATGATAAATGTCTATCTATAAAATATGTCCTATTTTGTTCCAGTTATATTTTTATGGATTGTATGTATGAATAAAAATTGTGAAAGGATACTTATCATCTGTTAAGATCATGTACAGACATAGAGAAGTTGAGATCAAAAGGAGGATTCAATTCTAATTTTTAAAAAGAAATTTACTAATAATAAAAACAATAATACTGATAAAATCTTAGTGGGGCTAGAGAATATTACTTTATTTAATATAGTTTACTACTGTCTTGATCTGAGAATTACCTTGATCTGATTACAAAAATGATTAAGAAAACACTTGAAGAGTGATTCCTGAAATTTAATGGATAATATGATTTTAGGCAAAGTAAAATTGAATACTACTTTGATTTAAATTTTAAATAATAATTCAAGTTGTAAGTGATTTAACAGAATTTTGAAAATGCATTTCAAATAATTGACTCATGTTCATAGGGTTTAAGCCATAGAAAAGACAAATAACATGAAAAACGGGATATGAGAGAGAATTTGTTACTTATTTTAAGTCTATTATCCTGAATCTATTATTTATTATAACTAGTTTATTTTATGTAACATAAAAAACAGTGAAATTTCTGTTTCTGCTGTTCCTTTTTGTTGCTATATAGTTATGAAATTTACATGTTGGTAGCTTCAGATATGAAAATATGAGCCTTGATCTACATTTTAGATTTAGATCTTCAGAAAGCAGTATTTTTGAAATAGAATAAGATGAGTCTTGAATTCTCTGGAATAAATTAGGACAGAGCTATGAAGGTGTGCGATGGTTGGTTATGGTCAAAGAGTAAATAAGAATCTAGAACAGCAGAGGTTTACTAAGAATTGAAGGTCAATGAAACTGGCTAGTGGGCCTATCCAATGACCTTTAAAAAAAAGGATATACCTGATTTGAATTTAAATCATCTTTTATTTTGATGATACAAGTCATCATACGGACACAATGTGTTGTATGAATTAAGATTTATTGACAAAAGTAGCAGACAGAAAAATATGTATCTAACCAATGCAGACCAATGGTGGCAAAGTTACTATTATTTTAAGATTTATATGTACAAAACTTAGGCAAAACTGGAATTGAGAACTCAGAAATTTGTTTCTAGGCCTAGAAACAAAGATATTATGAAAGGAAAATAATGTTCTAAAATTGCAAAAATTGGAATTCTAGTCATTTTAGAAGATCATTAAAAAATAGGAAAATCCGTCTGATACCTACATATGAACTCATTAATCTAGTACTTCATAGTCTATTTTTTATTTTTATGAAATTGAGGTACAGGTAAAGATTTTTGTTGGCTTTCAAGTTCAGATGAAAATGAGAAAGACTTTTAGATTCCATTTGTTATTCAATCAATTATTCCAGCTTATAAGTTTGAGCAACACTTAATATTAGTGTTTTTTATAGCACATAATGAATCTAGTAAAATAGATAACTCTTAACTATAAATGTTAGGCCGTGCTATAACACTACATGAAAACCATACTCATTGTACATTTTCAGTGGAGTTTTTAAAGAGGTTATTTGTGGTTTTTATTTGTTTATTTTAATTGAGAAAATGACTTTAGAAATTTAGTAAAAGGTTAACTAATTAATTTGGAAAGAGAGATATTGATCAGTTCTTTGCTTACTATAAGAAACAACATGGAGTACATTTATCTTGAGAATGAATACCCAGTACAGAAAACAAATGTAGATGTTTGGGGCAGGGTTTGTAGGGAATAGAGAAATGAAGTAGATCAGAGAAACTTTATAGTTATCTGTGGACTTCTTTATAGTGATATCTATAATACTGATCTGCAGAAATGCATGAAACACTAGCTTCAATTAATGATTACATAAATTAATTATAATTTATATATTCATAAAACTCACAAACATACAAACTTTTATCATCATACACAGATATCTTTATGAACTTTTAAATAAATTATGGCTCATGAGATGAAGTAATTATTGTCCATTGCTTTAACCTCAGCACAGTGAAAGAGAATTTAAACCAAAGCAGAGATCTATGGAAAACATTCGAGACAGAGAAACTCAGGAGCCATTTCATAAAATCCATATATATGTGACTTTATTTAATATGGATGAAATTAATTTATTTTCAGTTTTATCTGAGTGGTTCATATTAACAATATTTGTCTTTTCGGGGGGGGGATTTCACAGTCTGCCACATTAAATATCTTTGTCCTTTTTCCTTTATATGAATCAAAATTATCACCATTCCTCTTCTCACTGATTTTACAAATGAAACTACATGACTAATCTATAGCATTTTTAGAGAAGAAAAATGACTTGACACAGAGCAGGAATATGCTCACCTGACAAGCCATCACTCTCAAGTCTCCATTAGTTCAATTGGAAAATGACTGTACCGTAAAAAATATGAGGGCTTAGAGTCTATTACTCCCATGGCTGCAGTTTGACAGACTTTCAGGGAAAAAAAAAAATCTCATTTTTTTCTCATATCTTCATAATATTCAAACTTTTCAATCACTTTCTTACTGTTATTATTCTCTCACATTTGTGAAACAAAAATAAGACAGTGAAGAGATAGGCAGGATGGGTGTAGAGGAAGGAGGAGGAATGCAGAGGAAGAGAAAAAAGAGATGAAAGAAAATATGGATTTCTATGTTGAAAAGACAATGATAAGAGGTAGCACTTACTAAAATGTATCAATGTTTGTTACAATTTCTAATGTCTATCAGCAATTTGTAGACATTCTAGGGATTAAGAATAATTGATGAAATAAAATGAAAATGCTAATTCAGGGAAAAACCAATCAGATAACTTGGTGAGATGTCAATTTATGATATAGCAGATGGATGTTATTTGTGGAGCTTTAATAGAAACTTTCTTTTGTGTTGCTTAATGCTACACAATGAAGACAAAGGTGCTGGAAGAAAAAGAAGCTAACATTCTAAGAATGTGTAATGTGACATCTGGGTTTTATTCTATTTTACCCTCTCTACAAGCTATAAGGCACTATATTCCAATTATGTAGCCAAGAAAGCAATTTCTCATAGATACCACACTTTAGTTTTATGCACTAGGGAATCATCACTAATCTTTCCAGTCTGTTCTCCATCTTATTTCACCATTGCTATTCAGAACACTGAGCTCTATGGAAGCTTCGGAAGAATCTCTTGTTCTTTGACCTTTGGTTGGCTTCAGCCAAGGGAAAAATCACATAAGAAAATCAGACCCTGGGAAGAAAGCAGAGTTCATTGTTCCTCCAACTCTCTTCCTACTTGGCTGCATTGCTCAGTTGAAGGCTTCTTTCTTCTAACTGAAGCCATGTCCCCTGTATTGTGCTGCTTCCTCCAGCCTCATGTCTTTATCTGGATCACAGTGTACATTATCTGCTGCCCATCAGGCCTAGTAATGACAGAGGTTATCAATATTTCTCACTTGGATTTTTATACTATCCCCTCATACCCCTTAATACTGTCCATACTCTTTTTTTTTTTTTTTTTTTTTGTCATTCTTTTGTTTGGTGCTAGAAACCAAACCCAGGCCTGGTGTACCCTACAGAAGCCTCTATGATGGAACTACACCTGTAGCCTACTTTCCACACTTTTAAAAAGTTTCATATTAAAGTTTCTTCATTTAATTCATCTAAGCGTAACATTTTTTTCCTCTGGGATGCAACTATTAGCTGAACAAAGGCAGAAATTGAACCCAGTATTGCCTAAGAAAACTCAACTTTCTGTATTTACTACAATGAGTAAAACTGAAAAAAAAAAATTAGTGATGTTATTGCTAAGGTGTTTGATAGACCACATTTCAAGTGAAACATTCTAATTTTTCTTGTCCTATTTGAGAATCTGTTGAACCAACTTTAAATCTATTGGGAGATTGCTTTAGAAAGCTAAAAGCCCATAGCCTATCAGATATGTTTATTTTAAATCTTTTAGTTTGTAACTATTTTTAATATGTTCCAGATTACTATCTATGTAATGACATTATGCCCCCCAAATAAATGGGGCATTTTTGAGTTTTAAAAAATGGCAAATTATGAACATTTTAGAGACAATCAACATGAATTACCCATATTTGAATCTGAAAGATTTAGTACTTGTTTTAGTCAGCATTTTCACTGCTATGACTCAAAGACCTGACCAGAACAATTATAGAGGAGGAAAAGTTTATTTGGTGGTTCACAGTTTTAGAGGTCTCTATCAATAGACAGCAGGCTCCATTCTTCGGGGTTGGTGGTGAGGCAGGACATCATGGTGGAGGAGTGTGGCAAAGGGAAGTAGCTCACATGACGATCAGTAAGCAGAGAAAGAATCCACACACCAGATATATACCTCAAGATATATACCTCAAAGGCACACCCTCAATGACCCACCTCCTCCAGCCCCACCCTACCTACCCTCAGTTGCCACTCAGTTAATCCCATAAGGGGATTAATTCACTGATTAGGTTAAGGCTCTCATAACCCAATCATATCCCCTCTAAAACTTCTTGCATTCTCTCACACCTGAGCTTTTGGGGGACACCTCACATCGAAGCCATAATTTTACTACATTTTGACTACAACAAATGTTAGTATATAAATTGATTATGTATATAGTCATAGTAGAAAATAATATGGGCTCTTATTTCTTTGTTCTTACCCTTAATGATGTCAGACATTTCTTATTTCTTCTTCGTTTCATTAGCCAATTTTACTTTATCTTATTTGCTAGCTCCTTCTCTTTTATGTGACTTCTCAGTTTTGGAAAGGTTCCTAGGTTTTTCAACCACTTCTTTCAGGTAGTTTAAGATTATTATTATTAGTGTGTGTCTGTCTGCATCTGCATACCTTGGTAGCCTGCTAAAACTTCTGTAGCCATTCTTAGAATATAGTTTTAATGCTTAAAATAAGATGTATAGGAGTATAAAGAGAACTAAGCATCAAAATATATTTTAATGGTTTTAATAAAGAAATATATGTGCTTATTTATATATAATAGCAAGATCTAATGACATGTCTGCTACTATAATAAATTGGAATCAGATATAGCACAAACATCATTTTGAGATCTCAATAATTCAATAGTTAAACTATTCTACTTTGAAGTCTACTTTTTTTTTTTTTTTTGCCTTTGGTGACTGTTGAAGAAAATGTTGATAATAGCTATACATTAGTAAAAGTGAAAGTGCAAAGTTTTCTATCTACTTCTATCCTTGAATTCCATTTATGTCCATGTATCTTGTTAAAAACTACATTAGATGGGTTACAGAATCTTTATGCTAGAGACTCTTTAATGTACATCTTCATTTCAGATTGTTCTCCAAACTGTAGTGCAATATGATTGTTTCAGACATCTTAAATTTACCATAGCCAAAATGGAACTCTTGAATTCTCGATCTATGACACAAAATCTCTTAATCACTATTCAAACAAAAAGAAAAGAAAAGGCAAAAATACCATTCTTTATTCATTTGTTCAAGTGAAGGGTTAACAATAATGTACTGTACATTTCAAAAACCCAGAAGAAAGAATTTAGATAGATTTTAGCATAAATGACAAATGTTTGAGGAGACAGATGTCTTTAATCAGAATTAAACACTGAATAATGGACATATGTGTCAAAACATCACCTTACCCCATTAATATGTTAAGGTTTTATTTACAAGTTAAAATGAACTTAATTTTAAAGAGAAAAATTAGAATTGTAATTAATAAACATTATTTCTTTAAAGTTGGAATTTTCTAACTGTTTGCTTTTCCTGAACCTTGTCACAGAATCTTGGCAGTAATGCACCTATCCAAATATTCCTCACCTGGTCCAAGACCAGGAAGTTTACATATGCATTATACACTTTTCTAATTCATTTTTCTTCTTGCAATTTTTCATTATCTAAAAGCAGGTAGTATGGTCTTCAATATATAAACCAGATGTTAGAACCATCCTATTTCTCCAAATTTTGTTTGTGTCAATCACTCTTCCAGCACCCAACACATTCCTTTTGTTTCTACAATAGAGAAATCTCTCACATTTCAGGTATATTCAATATGCTCTTTTACCACCATATACCCTTATTGTCCTTAAAATAATGCAAATATAGTCTTTCTGGGAGGCCTTTCCTGATACCTCATCTCAAAGAATCCTGTCATATGCAACGGTCACTTTCTTTAACATTATACTACAATTGCAGCACTCGTGTAACAATGGTATAAATAAATTAGGAAAAAGGTAAATAAATGTTTATAGCCATTGTATTTTCTTGTTAATTATCCTTCTGTTCCAAGTGTTTGTCTCTCTCAATATTAACTCATTACTGCCTAATAGAAAGTCTGTCACATACTAGGCAGCTAATAACACATCTCTGACTCACTGATTGTTTTTATAAGCAGGAAGCTTACCTAAGCCCTTTCTTAGTAAAAAAAAGTCCTTCTAAATAGGAAACAGCATGATCCATCTTCAGTCTTTAAAGGGATAATACAGGCAATTTGGGAATATCTTAAAACTCCCCTAATTCCAGTTTAGAATTAAAAGCTACCATGATAGAGAGATATTTATTGTTTAAATGTAATTTCATATTGCACTAAATAAAAACATTCATTTCAAAGTGTACTAATCAGTGTTTGTGTGTGTGTGTTTGTCTTCATTTTAAGCTAAGATTTGGATAGTGTGAAGTGAAGATCAATTCCCTTTAGTATTATCAAGTTCCTCATTTCATAAGAAAATTTTTGCTAGTTATATTTCATAAATTATCTGTAATATTTCATCATGAAAGCTATTCTAATAATGTTAGGGTTGGAAGAAATAATGACTTTATGCATGTTTAATTTTTCTGAAAATAAGTAAGGAACAATAAAGCAATTAGAGACTAAGGGTGATTTTGCCAAATATCTATTGACATAAATCAGGCAAGAGACTACTCTAAAAATATGAACATATGCAAATCAGCAGAGAAACACCTTAGGATATTAAAGGAACAGATAAACATCATGGATCACTAAAGTTATTGTGAAGAACTAATTAGCATAACACCAAGCAGGAACAAAACTGCAATCAGTTTCTTGTTTTAGTAGGAAGAAAAAGCAGTCTGTGTGATGCCCCTATTCATAGAAAGAAGCACAATGGGTTAGGATAAAAGCAAAATAGATGTAAACAGAAATATTTCATCCACTTTCATACCTTTTACATTGTAATGCAATCACTAAGAGCATTACATTGATAATAAAATAAAATCCACTTCGTATATAGTATCTCAGTGATATCATTAGCTATGTATAATCAAGATAAAATCAAAACATAAATAGGAAATAATAATCTTTGTAGATGGGGTCAATTTGCAAACTAATGGGAATTTGCTTATAATATAATACCAAGTTTGAATTTAATTCCAACCCTGCTGTACAGAACAGGAAAAATAACCAGTTTTAAATTTCAGATATTAAATGAAAAAAACAAGAATGTTGATAAAAACAGAAATGTGATATAAGTAAATCTAAAGATAAAAATAAGAGCAGAAAAAAAACCAAAATGAGATCCACATTTGGAAAACCTAAGTTAATATATCAGATTATAAATAATTTCATATCAGTGTAGAATTAAGATCAGAAAGATGCACAAGAAAATTCTAAAGAAATCTAGGTGGGATCTGGTTAAAAGAATGAAACATGTAGGAGGAAAAATAAAAAAAAAGAAAAGGAACAAATCTTGATTTTTAATCTACCTGAAGCTCAACATCTGTATGTAATATTTTGTATAATTGCCAGAACTAAAGTTTTGTTCAAAGTAAACATATATTTCTCATATATTTGAAATAAAGCAGTGTTGATTGTTTGATTTTGGAATTAGGTAAATTATCACATTTAAAACACAAATGAGAAAGTTTAAAAGCTGTAGGAAGTGGCTCAGTAAAGTAGAAGTGAAATCTGAAAAACTTGTAGTGAACTCATCATGGAAGAAGGTGCATTAAGTCTGAGATCTATTTTGTTTCAAAATCTAGACAACAGACATTTATTTCTTTATTGGGATTAAACTAGTACTAAGCATAGAAGAAGAAAGAGCTGATTGGAGAGGAGTGAAAGTTCTATGAAGCCACAAATAAAAACTCTTAAGTAATATCTCACAATTTTACATATATGGATATGTTTTAAATGTTTTTATATTCCTCTCAGTTGAATAACTATACCCCTTGAGGGTAATAATTTTATTTAAATACCTTATATTTCATCTCAAAAAAGGAAGAAAAATTTTATTTTTAATCCATCATATACTATATATGTAGAATAAATATATAATTAATCATAAACTATATAAAATGGGGCTCAGTAATTTATTAAAAGCATAAAGTTCATTTATTCTTTGTTATTTCAACACACTCCCATGGTGAAATACGATCTTTTTTTTTTTTTTTTTTAAATATCTTTATTTATTTTTATGTGGTGCTGAGGATCGAACCCAGTGCCTCACGCATACAAGGCAAGTGCTCTACCACTGAGCCACAATCCCAGCCCCTGAAATACGATCTTTACAGTATTTTTATGCAGAGAAAACTAGTTTTAGATTTCCTTACATATGACTAAAGGGCATATATTTTGAATATAATTTTTAAAAAGTTCTGCTACTACATTTTGTGATTATTTAAATACTGTCTATGAAGGGCCAGGCAGTGCTCACCCTATACATCAGTATAAGGTTCAGTTTGCAATTGCATTCTTCTTGCCTAAATCGTCCCTGTAGTCTTCAGTCTGCAGAGCTGTAAAGAAGATGCCACACATTATTTCCATTTGGTGATGAGTTTCAGTATTTGAATGAAATAAAATTAATAATATCAGTAGTTGTATTGAAAAAATTTCCACTTATCTTTTTGTGTAGAATCTATATTCTCTCACTTAACAATAAGTTTTAAAAACTACTAATGAGTAGTTTTCTGGATAACATAAAATGAAAATGTGTCTATTTAAAGGTAATTACTGGAGCAATTAAACAAATTATTTCAATAACAGGGGTAAAGTTTAGAGGAACATGATTGCCAAACTCATGTGATAGTATGTATAGATACTTAACTTCAAGTCATGTAAGATTACTGTTGTAATTCTTGTCTGGTATTTAGATTTTGGTTTCCATCCATTTGGAAGACATTCATTCTATTCTTATTTAAAATAATTTCACCTAATATATTAAGTTCTACTTTCCCAGTGTAAATTCATTTGATTTTCTCTTTTAATATTTCTTATCATTATACTTCCTTCTAGCAGAGTCCTACCTTTGCCAGTATTCTTAATTCTTCCACAATCAAGATTTTTATTTCTTTTTGGTCCATCCTCTTCTTTACCCATAATTATAAATACTCAGATAAGAAATCTTCAAACTCAGCAATTTTCAATTGTGTGTGTGTGTGTGTGTGTGTGTTTGAATGAGAAGGTGTTTTTTAGAAAACTAGGGTCTCAGGTTCTTTGAGGAAACTCAAATAAAATTAACCTCTCTCTCTCTCTCTCTCTCTCTCTCTCACACACACACACACACACACACACACACACACACACACACAGAGTTTTATTTAATGGACTTTTGTTCATCTTTCAATTTTAATTCAGGAGGTGACTCCTTCAGGAAGAGTTCTGATTTACCTACACATTGTTCAATTCCTTTCTTATATTATAAAAAGCCATTTCCTTTGCTTTACATTACAGTATTGTCTTGAGTTTATAATTGTACAAGTATTTGCATGATTGCATTGTTATTTTCCATCCTCACGAGAACTTATTATTAGGAGAATAGGTTATTTTGTATAAATATTTCATAAATATTTTTGAGTTAATAACTGTTTACAAAACATTGCTCTCCTTCTATATAGTTTGCCCCATTTGGCTTAGCTCTTTTTACATTTTTAATATTTACCATTTAAAAGTAATGAACACAATAGCAATTTATTTTATAAGATAGATACTTTTCTATCTGGAAAATGACATAGCTGAATTTAAATGTAGATATTTTTTTGACTCAAATATGTTCCTAGTACTTTGGCTAAATGTCCAATGTGTTTTAATTAAATTATTCATCCATCAGATTCTATATGTTTCACCTCGTGGAACTGGGAAAAAAATTATACAAGAATTACTCAGAAGAACAACATCTGGATTAAGACTACATAAATTTACATTCTGGGTTGAAGTTTTGTAACTTCCTTTTTTATTTTTTTTAAACTGGCAAGCTTAGTTTCAATCAATATAAATATCTTAAAAAGCCAAAATCTGAGTAGCTGAAACTAATCTTTTCCTTTATTCAGAAACTACTAAAAACATACCTTAGCATAATATTCAAAAGTATATACTGAAAGAGCGAAAGAAAGTCTCTCTACAATCACCCTAATACAATTCTAAGGAGAAAATCACAATCTCATTAATCATAGTAACCATTGCTTTCTCATTAGTTACTAAGTTTGGAGTTTCAACTAGATTAGGTTTCAACAATGATTATATATATATATATATATATATATATATATATATATATATATATATATATTTCTAGGCTAGGAATTCATATACTTATGGTTCTCAAAATGCAGAATATACCCTATGAATCTGGTGATGTGAAGCAAGACTAGCTTCAATTGATTCCATGGACTGTGGAAAGTGAGAATACTCTTCTCATAATTTAATCATAGCTTTGATCTCTTACTAAGAACTTCTTGTACCTCTTGGCTTTAATTGGATCCAGACTTATTATGAAGACATGGGTTCTTCCATAATTCTAAGTAAAGTTTATACTTTTAATCTCTCCTAAGAGGTAAGGAGACAGTCAGAATTTATCAACTTTCCATTCCCTTCCTCTGTTCAGGAACATCCTGGTGTTGTTATGGTTTGGATATGTGATGTTCCTCAAAAGCTCATGTGTGAAACAACACAATAACGTTCAGAGGTGAAATGATTACATTATGAGAGCCATAATCTAATAAATGGACTGAGCCACATGAATGAATTAACTGAATGGTTACTATAGACAGGTAAGGTGTGCATGGAGGAAGGCCACTGGGGGCATGTCTTTGGGTTTCTAATTTGTCCCTGGTGAGTCCATATAACCTGGACATAACCTCTGAAACTGTGAATCTTTAAGTTGTTCTTGTAATGTTTTTTGGTCACAGTGACAAAAACTGACTAAAACACCTGACAAAAACTTTTCTTCTTGACTCTCCTGTCATTTACTATGTACTCAATACTCAACTACATTTCCACCATTTACCACACTAATTTATTCAAAAAATTGTCTTTTTTCTAGAAGTTCCTATATCTGGATTTACATATTTTTTAATATCCTAGGTTCACACTGATTTGTGGGAAACTTTATTCCATTGTGGATAATTCACTCAGCATGAGAGCTCACAAATTTCAGCTGCTAAAGTTACATAATCTCTAATTTTTTTTCAATTTAAATCCTCCAAATCCACATTTGATCCTTGTTTCATCCTCATATGGAATTATTCTTCCTCTTATGAATTTTAAAATATCATCCTCTATTCATAAACTTACATATTTATGGACTATTACTTACTCACATTATATATTTTTAAAATTTATTAACTCAATGTTTACTAGATTTTTACAATTTATCACGATACATGTCTTATTCTATAGCTTACAACTTATTCTATAGCTTATAACACATCACAAGGACTAATGTTTTCACATTCAGATTTGTAACACTTTCTTTTTCGCACTTTGCAATTTCTTCTATTGTGCATCAAAAAGATTGTGCATCAAAAAGATTATAGTGAAAAATTTATAGAGGGTGATTTTTCTATGCACTTGAAAAATAATAAAATATATACATATATATATTTAAAGACAGAACCTTCTTTAATAGTCAAGGTTATGGGAAGGCTTAGAAATATTTATACCATAGTAAGTTTTTTGCTTTAAAAAATGCAAACCTCATCATGTCAATTACATCTACCATGATTCTTAATCATTTTGTAATTATTTTTTATTCTCCACACTAGCAATGTATTTAATATGCATTAGTTTATATACTGAGGGAGAAAAACAGAGAGAGAGAAACAAGAATACATGAATGGTAGATGGATTGTTTGTAGACCTGCTAACTCATTTTTATTTTATGCATGAGGCAAGGGAGTTATCATTAAGAGAAAATGTTCAATTCCATCAACAAATCAGTAAAAAGAGAAAGAAGAGAGCGGGACCTGGAAATTAAAAAGAATAGAAGAAGGCGGGGCAAGATGGCGGCTTAGATAGATGCAGCGGTCAGTCTCGCCTAAACCGAAGATTGAAAATTGCAGTAATATCATCTCCCAGCCAGCTTTTGGGCATCACCCTGCAGCTACCCCCACAGGAAATTTCACTTGCACGTGTAAGCAGGGCCACCAGACAGCAGACATTGCCACAGCATGACTCCAGCAGCAGTGGCAGAGAGCGGCCGCGGGCAGCTAAGAGCCCCAGCTCAGGGCTTACCTCGGGCAGGGACAGCTTCTACATGAGATACCTGGATCCAGAGCCCACCCAACCACAGAGGGTCCACAGCAGTGGCTCTTGTGGACCCACGACCCCAGCCACCAGCCACGGGGGAGCGCAAATTCAGGGTAGGAGATACTCCACAGATGCCAGCGGAGACAGCTCAGCCCAAAGAAGGCCTGGGCCCACCCCAGTCCTGTTCCAGCATTCCTGAGGACTGGCAGAAGTGGCAGAGGGCCAGATCTGCTCAAAGGAACTTCCACGGGGATCCAGACAACAGGAGATCAGAGACTGCTACCCCGAGCCTCTGGAGAGACCAGTCTAAGGGGGGCATTGGACAGCAATTCAGTACAAACTTTGGCGCACGTCTTCGCCAGCAACCCAGAGTTTCATCCTGTTGTGAAACCCACACCCAAGACACCAATGGAGAAAGTGAAGCAAGCAACGAACAACGCCACCTTCTGGATGTAAAAGGAACCATACCTGTTTATTCACATTGAGACTTTTTTTTCCTAATTGTTTTTTTTCTATTACTTTCTTCTATTCTTACTTTTTATTTTATCCTTTACCTTTTTCTCCTAATATGTCTATTGTTTAATCTTTTTGTTTTATTTCTCTGCTCTTTCCTTTCTTTCTCTTTCCTTTCCTCTTTTCTCTCTCAATCTTTTCCACCCTCTAATCCCCAACAGTTGTGAAACCTATCCACCAATAGGAACTATAGACCCTTGTGCAAACTTATTGGCTACATAGTAGATTGTAAAAGAACTCATAATTGGTGTATATCATGACTAATCTGTAAATGTATATGGGAGTTGTTAGGAGCTACTTGGTTTGAATCTATATATTGCTTGTATTGTGATCAACCAATATTGGTCCCCCCTTTAAAAGAGTGGTATTGAAACCCTGCAGGGAATCTATACACATATAGGAGTAAAAATTGTAACAATTTAGATCAACAGAGCTAGAAGGAAAGACACACAAACATCATGAAAATACAAGGGAAGAAAATGACTCAAACAAACCAAGATTCTTCAATATTAGAATCCATGGTCAGTAGAGAAGAAGAAATGACAGAACATGAATTCAGGATGTACATAATTAAATGTTATGTGAATTAAAGCCCAGTCAGCAAAAAATCATTTAAATAAAGAAATACACAGGCAAATACAGGAAGTAAAAGATCACTTCGATAAAGAGATGCATAGGCAAATACAGGAAGTAAAAGGTCACTTCAATAAGGAGATAGAGAATCTGAAAAGGAACCAAACAGAAATCCTTGAAATGAAAGAAACAAAAAACCTAATCAAAAACTCAATGGAGAACATCACCAACAGATTAGACCATTTGGAAGACAGAACTTCAGACAATGAAGATAAAATATTTAACCTTGAGAAGAGAGTTGACCCACATAGTGAAGATGGTAAGAAACCATAAACAAAACATCCAAGATCTATGGGATCACATCAAAAGATCAAACTTAAGAATTTTTGGGATAGAGGAAGGCATAGAATTCCAAACCAAAGGAATGAACAACCTATTCAATGAAATAATATCAGAAAACTTTCCAAATATGAAGAATGAATTGGATAATCAAATTCAAGAGGCATACAAGACACCAAATGTTCAAAATCACAACAGACCTACACCAAGGCACATCATAATGAAAATGCCTAACATTCAGATCAAGGAAAGACTCCTAAAAGCCAGAAGAGAACAGAATCAGATTACATACAGGGGGAAGCCAATTAGGATCACCGCAAACTTCTCAACCCAGACCCTGAGAGCAAGAAGATCATGGCAAAGCATATACCAAGCATTAAAAGACAGTGGAGGCCAACCAAGAAACTTATATCCAGCAAAAATAAGTTTTAGATTTGGTGATAAAATGAAAACCTTCCAAGATAAACAAAAATTAAAAGAATTCATAGCAAGAAAGTCGGCACTACGGAACATTCTTGGTAAAATATTAGATGAGGAGGAAATGGTAAACAACAATGAAAACCTGCAGAGGGAGGAGCTACACTAAAGGCCAATCCAAAGAGAAACCAAGTCAAGTTAAAAGCTAAGAATAAACCAAAATGTCTGGAAATACAAACCATGTCTCCATAGTAACATTGAATGTCAATGGCATAAACTCAGCAATTAAAAGACAGACTGGCAGATTGGATTAAAAAAAAAGACCCAACAATGTGCTGCCTCCAAGAGACTCATCTCATGGAAAGAGATTCTCACAGATTGAAGGTGAAAGGATGCAAAAAATTTATTACTCACATGGACTGTGTAAACAAGCAGGAGTTTCCATCCTGGTCTCAGATAAAGTAGACTTAAAACCAAAATTAGTGAAAAAGGATAAAGAAGGTCATTTCATACTGCTTAAGGGAAACATACATCAAGAAGACATAACAATCTTAAATATCTATGCCCCAAACAATGGGGCAGCCATGTTCGTCAAATAAAGTCTTCTCAAATTCAAGAACCAAATAGATCCCAACACAATAGTGCTGGGGGACTTTAACACAACTCTCTCATCACTACACAGATCTTCCAAACAAAAACTAAACAAGGAATCTACAAAACTTAATATAACAATCAATGATCTAGACTTAACAGATATATATAGATATTCCATCCTTCAACAAGCAAATACACGTTTTTCTCAGCAGCGCATGGTTCCTTCTCCAAATTAGATCATATGCTATGCCACAAAGCAATTAGTAAATACAAAAAAAAAAAAAATAGATATACTACCCTGCATTCTATCTGACCATAATGGACTGAAACTAGAAATTAATGACAGCTTTTAAAAAAGAAGCCACTATAATTCCTGGAGACTCAATAATTTGCTATTGAACAATGCATGGGTAACTGAAGACATCAGGGAAGAGATTAAAAAATTCTTGGAGGTAAATGAGAACTTGATACAACATACCAAAATCTTTGGACACTTTGAAGGCAGTGCTAAGAGGAAAGCTCATTGCATTAACCTCATATATTCAAAGAGCTAAAAATCAACAAATCAATGATTTGACACAACAACTCAAAGCCCTAGAAAAAGAAGAACAAAGCAACACCAAAACAAGTAGAATACAGGAAATGCTTAGAATTAGAGCTGAAATCTATGAAATTGAAACTCAAGAAACAATCCAAAAACTTGATAAAACAAAAAGCTGTTTCTTTGAAAAAATAAACAAAATTGATAAACCCTTAACCACCCTAACAAGAAGAAGGAGAGAGAAAACCCAAATTTCCAAACTTTGTGATGAAAAAGGAAACATCATGACAGACCCTGCTGAAATACAGAAGATAATCAGAAACTATTGGGAAAACTTATATTCCAGTAAAATAGAAAACCCTGAAGACACTAACAAATTCCTAGACACATCTGACCTTCCCAAACTGAACCAGGAGGTCATTCATGACTTAAACAGATCAATTACATGCAAGGAAATAGAAGAGGCCATCAGGAGCCTTCCAACCAAGAAAAGCCCTGGATGAGACGGATTCTCAGCTGAGTTCTACAAGACCTACAAAGAAGAAATAACTCAATACTCCTCAAATTATTCCATGAAATAGAAAGAGAAGGAACCCTTCCAAACTCATTCTATGAGGCTAGTATCACCTTGATTCCAAAACCAAACAGAGACAAGTCAGAAAAAGAAAATTTCAGACCCTGATGAATATGGATGCAAAATTCTCAATAAAATTTTTGCAAATTGTATACAAAAGCACATTAAAAAAATAGTGCATCATGATCAAGTGGGGTTCATTCCAGGGATGCAAGGTTGCTTCAACATACAGAAATCAATACACGTAATCCATCACATCAATAGACTTAAAGATAAGAATCACATGATTCTAGCAATTGGTGCAGAAAAAGCTTTTGACAAAATATTTTATTTCATGTTTAAAACACTAGAGAAACTAGAGATATATGAACATACCTCAACATGGTTAAAGCAATATATCCTAAGCTGAAGGCCAATATCATCCTAAATGGAGAAAAATTGGAAGCATTCCCTCTAAAAATGGGTACAAGACAGGGATGCCCTCTCTCATCACTCTTATTCAACATAGTCCTTGAAACTCTAGCCAGAGCAATCACAAAGATGAAGGAAAATAAAGTGATACAAATAGAAAAAGAAGAACTCAAACTATCATTATTTGCAGACGACATGATCCTATACTTAGAGGATCCAAAAAGTTCTACCAGAAAACTTCTGGAACTCATAAATGAATTAAGCAAAGTCACAGGATATAAAATAAATATCCGTAAATCAAATGCATTTCTATACATCAGCAATGAGTCCTTTGAAACAGAATTCAGAAAAACTACTCCATTCGAAATAGCCTCCAAAAAAAATAAAATAATGGGAATCAATCTAACAAGCATGATGAAAGACCTCTACAATGAAAATTACAAGACACTAAAGAAAGAAATTGAAGAAGATCTTAGAAGATGGAAAGACCCCCCATGTTCCTGGATAGGCAGAATCAATATAATTAAAATGGCCATACTACCCAAAGCGTTGTACAGATTCAATGCAATCCCAATTAAAATCCCAGACTTCTTTCTTATAGAAATAGAAAAGGCAATCATGAAATTCATTTAGAAAAATAAGAGACCCAGAACAGCCAAAGCTATCCTGAGCAAGAAGAGTGAAGCAGGAGGCACCACAATACCAGACCTTAAACTTTACTAGAAAGCAATAGTAACAAAAATGGCGTGGTACTGTCACCAAAATAGACAATTAGACCAATGGTACAGAATAGAAGACACAGGGAGTGAAGCACATAAATACAACTATCTCATACTAGACAAAGGTGCCAAAACCATTCATTGGAGAAAAGATAGCCTCTTCAACAAATGGTGCTGGGAAAACTGGAAGTCCATTTGCAGTAACATGAAACTGAACTGTTCTCTCTCACCATGCACAAAACTCGACTCAAAGTGGATCAATGACTTAGGAATTGGACCAGAGACCCTGCGTCTAATTGAGGAGAAAGTAGGCCCAAATCTCCATCAGGTTGGATTAGGCTCCGAATTCCTTAAAAAGACTCCCATATCACAAGAAATAAAAGCAAGAATCAATAAATGGGATGGACTTAAACTAAAAAGCTTCTTCTCAGCAAAAGAAACTATCAATGAGGTGAACAGAGAGCCTACATTCTGGGAGCAGATTTTGGCCACATGCACATCAGATAGAGCACTGATCTTCAGGATATATAAAGAACTCAAAAACTTAACACCCAAAAAAAAAAAAAAACCCAATCAATAAATGGGCTAAGGAGCTGAATAGAA
>PVHX01010835.1:0-67910 GCA_004024805.1 Geosciurus inauris | reverse complement strand
AACAGAAGGTACAGAAGATATAAATACCCCACAGCTCTGTTAAATACCTTTATTTATAGAAATGAAAGTTGGGAACCAGGATTAATTGCTGCAATATGAAGAAAGTAGAAACTAATTAAAAATGAACATTTTAGCATGCTATCAAAGGGCTGGGCCTCCCTTTGAAGGTGCCCTTCACAAACAGAAAGAGGTTAGAGCATACAGAGATCATTCCTTTCCTAATTAATTCTGTCTTACACACACACACACACACACACACGCACAACTATATTCCTCAGTATACTTAGAATATTGAGGTCATGGGAGAAAGATGAAGAGATGGCAGATCCTAGCTAACTCAGCTTACTACATCCATTTTTTTCCCCATTTTAAAGGTGAAATGAAAGATGGAGGAAGTTCAGGTGAATCTAGGACCTACATCAAACCTAACAATGCATTCAGGGGCTAAGGGTCAAGTTCCAAGTGTCTACAGGGTGAAGAATGTCAGTCAGCACGTTATCATCACCCAGTAACACATAGGGGAAGATTTCCCTTTGGAGATGCTGAGGCAAGGGAGAAAGAGAGAGAGAGACCCGGTCCAGTGACTGGCCAGGGCACTGTGCCAGCTGGCTGGGTAAAGTCTTCCAACCTGAACCTGCATAGGGTTCCCACTGCTTCTTGGAAAGCCTCACAAGGAAGATCTTTGTCGTCTTGAGTAACAAAACTAAAAATCATTTTTCCAAACAAAATGTTTATCACTGAAAATAAAAAAAAGATCTATTCTGTTTTCCTCTGAGATACCGAATTGCTCTCAGGTTTGCTTCTCTGTAGTCTTGGGCAGCCCTCTTCACTGTCCTCTGGAGTCTGTTCTACAGGATAAAATAAAATAATTTGGTTACTTGGGCTGACAAACTTTGACTTCATTATCCTCCCCAGTAGAAAACATCTCCCCATTTTTCTCATCCTCTTCCCCCAAATTGTTCACAAATCCCAAAGCTCTCTCTCCCACTCTGGTTTTCCTCCCGGAAAAGATTACCCTCCAGGGCTGGGGTTGTGGCCCAGTGATGCAGCACCTGCCTCGCATGTGTGAGGCACCAGGTTCGATTCTCAACCCCACATATAAATAAATGAATAAAATAAAGGTCCATCAATGTCTAAAAAAGATATTTAAAAAAAAAAGATTACCCTCCAACTAAACAAGACACTGAACAATCTGCTTGGGGCAAGTTGTCTTTTTTTTTTTTTTTTTTTGCTTTTTCCAAGACTTATTAACTTGGGCAGTCCCTTGGGAAATGGAAGAAGGGGGTGGAGCCAGGAATTAATACGCCCTGAACTGGGGTGAGTCTAGAATGGGGAACTAGCACTTGGTTTGATGAAACGTCCTCTATTTCCACCCCTCAGAGAGTGGTCTGCTCTAGCCAAATCAACCACACTTAAGAGAGTTGGAGTTTTAGCAATACAAAGCCATCATCTAGGGTGTCTTTCTGCATGATAAGCAATCTTGCTATTGATTCCCCTAGGCACTTGGAGCATTATGTTTGTTGGATTTCAATACGGTCCTGAATAACTGTGGTCTTTAGGAAATGCTTATGTAGGTGCCCCTATCTAATGGATTTTGGTTACTCCCAAGGAGGAGACATCTCACTTCTGCTTGGATTTGCTCTAAGCAATTCCTCTCAAGCTCTTACCTTAGGAACTTGTCTCCTAGGAATGGATTGAATCAAAACTGAATCAGACTTCTTTTCCCTTCCAAAGATGTCCCCTTGGGTCACTTTACATGTTTATTTACAGAAAGAAGGCTCAGTTTCAGATGGTCAGCCATTTTCTCTCAGAGACGCAAAGCTACCTTCAGTCACCTGAGAAGAATTATAAATACATAGTATATAAAGTTTAAAAAACAAGCTCCTCACACCTTCTACCACAACCCACTGAGGTTGCTGAGGGGTGAGTAAAAGAGACACAGAAAGGATGTGATCTCAGAAATCCACCTCCCTAAAGCCCCAGAATTCCCAAGTGTGCCTTCACCTTTGACCTCTGAACATCCAGGTCAGCAAGCTCCCCTCCCGCGGAGGCAGCTAAATCTCCATCTTGGGAGAAATGATTTCCAGCCATGCCACCTAAGCTCTCATAGGCTCCTGCTGGGTGGTGCCTCCTCCGGATCCCAGAGGGAATTAAATAAAAACCTATAGAAAAATTAAAATCCTAGATGGCAACTGTGGGGGCTGAAATCAACCAGCCTATTACCCAGCACCTCTCTGACGGTGAGGGTTAATTTATCACACGGAATCCAATCACTTCTTATAAAACCAGTGCAGGTTTCATTTAGTTTGATGAGGTATATTGCAAGATTTCAGAAAATCAATTTTACGGAGAGCCATATTAAGCCCCAGGGAATATAACACTACATGTACCTCACATAAGTTTTGTTATTACTCAGAGGATCACTGGGGAAATTATATACTTAGCTGGGCAAAGGGTAATGGCTACCTTCATTGTCTTGGGCAACTCCCACCCTGCTTACCTCTGTGAAATAACAAATAAAAATGGTTGCGTTCCAAATTGGTATTTACCTGAGCTCTGCAGAATGTGCTAAGAATGAGCAAAAATGACTCGATTTTCCAAAGAACTTAAACACTGACAGGACAGTACAGGATATTACTAACCCATGCTAAAAACTAACAGGTGATATGGATATTGCCTATTTTAGCTGAAGCCTTATTCTGCTGGAACTCTCTAGTGTGTTTCTCATAGAAGTCTTTACCAAAGAAGCCCAATGGGTTCAAAATGGCTTTCAACTGATCTTCCGGGTTAATACTTCCAGAGAGGTATATTTCTTAGGAAGGAGCTTTTCCATGGTGGCTAAGAAACATTCCCATCCATGCTTATCTGGTCTCTTGGAGACCTCTGTATGCAAAGCATTAAACCACACTAGCTTTTTATGGGGCCCCAACTTAAAGCTAGTGTCAGGGAGTGCACATCTGAGCTAACTTTTGCAATAGCTTCACTCTCCAAAGTCCAGTTCAAATTGAGTGCAGGGAGTGTGGAGTATGTGTGGCAGGTAGGGGTGTGGTGGGGTACCCCAATCCTACTAGATCCCACAAATACCAAAGCTGCATCTACTTATCCTTGGTCTAGGACTGTGTTGTCCAATAGGACAGCATCTATGTTTAGCCATCCAGATTGAGTTGATTTAAAATTATATAAAATTAAAAATTCAGCTCCTCAGGTATACTAGCCACCTTTCACATTGGTAATAGCCACATGGGGTGAGTAGCTACTGTATTGGACAGATATAGAACATTTTCATCCTCATAGAACATTCTATTGAACAGAGCTGTGTGGCCATTCAGATTGCCGTTCAGTTGTAGGAGCCTGGTGGCTATTGCATGGATCTCACAGCTTGGTTCAGACTGAAGTTACTTCCCATCAAGCCAAGTATCCTCATTTCCTAGATCCTCTTTCACCAGTGTGAATTGGAGCCATACATGACCTCTTTATAGTCATTGGGTCACAGTAACTCTCTTCCATCCTACCAGAACCCACCTCGGGGAAAACTCAGCACTTATTTTAGAAATTAAGAAATGAGAATGAAAAGTGTAAGCTGCAGGATAAAGTGGGTATTTTGAAAAAAAATTTTTTTTAAAGATTTTCATCATCTATAATGGATATCCTATACCAAGATCAAATTTCTCCACGGTTGTGAGATGAATTATGTCCCCTCCTATGTTAATCAGCTCTCTGTTACTGTAACACATATCTGACATAAATCAACTTATAAAGCAAAAAGGGGCTGAAAGTGTAGCTCAGTGGTAAAGTTTGCACTCAGCATATGCTAAGCCCTGGGTTTGATCCCCACACCACCCCTGCCTCCCAACCCACACACACAAAGCAAAAATGTTTATTTTGGCTCATAGTTTTGGAGGTTTCAGTCCATTGTCAGTTGGCTCCATTTCTTTTAGGCTTATGGTGAAGCAGCAGGAGAGTGTGGTGGGTAGAGCAATGCTTTCTGCCTCCTGGTGCGGAATTAAAAGGGAGAGAGAGGAAAGAGTGGGGTCCCACTATCTCCTCCAAGGTCACTCCTGCAATGCCTGGAAGACCTCCTACCAAGCTCACCTCTTAAAGCTTCTACCACTCCAACGTGTGTCATGCTGGGGACTAAGCCTTTAATACACAGGCCTTTGGAACACTTTTCAGATCCAAATATAAATTTATACATTGAGATCCTAATTCCTAGGACTACCCTAGAATGTGAGGGTATTTTGGAGGTAGGATTTTTAAAGAGGTAATTAAGGTAAAATGCAGTCATTAAGGTGGCTCCTAACTCAACAAGACTGTTGTCCTCATAAGAAGAGGTGATTAGGATACAGCTACATGTAGAAGGGAGATCCTGTGAAGACATGGCACAATGGCAGCCATCTATAAGCTGAGAGAGGCCTTAGAAGAAACCAGCCCTGCTGACACTGTTATCATGGACTTCCTGCTTCCAGAATCATAAGACAATACATTTCTGTGGCTTAAACCACCTAGTTGTGGGACTTTGTTATAACAGGCCCTGCAAACTAATACACTCACCATGCAGATTCTTCATAGATCAAACCAGAGATCTAGGAGAGACTGTCAAGATTTCTTCAAATCACACCGGAGATTTTTTTGAGTTTACATTGCCCATCATCAAAATGTTTACCTCAAGCATAACAAAGCAGCTGTTTTCACAGAGGGATGCTCTGTACCTTTACCAGCAGGGAAATTCAGGCTTTGATGCAGAGCCAGTGGGACAACTGGAATGTCCAAAAGTGACAGACAAATTACCCAGGAGGAAGAGCAGAACATTTTGGAAGAGTGTTTAAAAAAATCATTTTGCTTCCACCGATACTAGGCTGTGACATCCATTCCCAATTTTATATGTCAATTCTAAATTAGATCTGTTTGTTTACATACATTGGGTACAGTAATACACAGATAGATAGATTTAGCAGCTGTTCATGTAGTTGATTCTCTTCAAGGTGTTTAAGGAAAATTAATTGATGCTACATGCAACCTACCATATGTTGAGTGTTACATGTAACAACCCACAGAGAATGTGATGCAAACTTTAAAACAAAGTGATGTTCTTATCGTAATACTTTCTGCTGGATAAGGTTCCTGGGGGAATATCTCAGTAGTCAACCACTAAGAAGAGATTTGAATATCTAGTGAAGGAAAGGGATTCATATCCTCCAATTAGTTATTTTTATATCTTAGCTTTCATCTGTAATAGAAATTTCAACCTTAATCTTTTTGCCTATTTTTTTTTTCTGGCAGCACTGTGATAGAGCATTCCAGAATTCAGACATAGGAACAAAAAGGCAAAGGTGAGAACAGCTGGGATTAAACTCCTTCCCTGCAATCTTTTCTACCTTCCTAACCTGTCCAGAATGAAAAATGACGGGCTGCTCACAGTGCTTGCCCACCCTACATTTGGGGAAATCATGGGAGTATTCTGGATCAGGGTCCATAACATGATGAGGACTTGTCATGGTGTCAGCCCTCCACTGATAAATGTTTTTCTAAAGTATAATATTCCATGTCTCTAGCTTCATACTTTTACATAGTGGACTCTTGGTGCTACCCGGGCCACAGCTGATTATACTCAGGATTAGTGGCCCAATCATAACCCTGGTGGTCACAAGGTGGACAACTACCTTGGAGGTGGTGTGGCACCCCCTCAGCCCAGTAAAGGTACTCTTTATTGCATGGTGATGAACTGACCTAATCAGACATCTCTCCTGGTCCACATGAATGGAGTGTGAGCTCAAACTATATCTAAAATGATAGGCTGTGCACTACCAGTCCCGACGGCTAAGTCCTAGAGAGCCTGTAGCTAGGTAGGAAAGATATCTTGTTTTGCTTCTTTCCCCTGTGTCCTGGAAGTTGGCTCCTTCACCAAAGGAGATCTGGCTAACATCTTTTCTTGGCAACCCTAAATAACTTATCTGATCAAGAATGACTGGAATCACTTAGAGGGAAGATCCAGGGACCCAAAAAGAAAGATAAGACACACATAAATAACATTGCCAGCTTGCAAGCACAACACAGGCCTGGACATCAGTTCATAAGATATTCTTTGCACATTTTATTTTCTGCTTCCTGCATCATTGGGCTATGAAGAAAAAGGTACTGAATATTCTCCCCAAAAGACTCCTGTAGAAAGTAGTCGAGAACTGTCAGAACAGATAAAGCAGAGATTATTGCTTTCTTTAAGGTCTGTTGCCTGATTTCCCTTAGGGTCCCCACTGTGGACAGTAGGGATCTGCCTAGAAGTCAGGCGTGTGTTAATTTGCATGATTGTGTTAACTAACTGTCAGCCACTCTATCCCAGCCTCAGTATAACCTAAATTAATTCAACAGGAGCAGGTGGCTTCATTTGTACATTCTTCACATTTGCTAATAAACAAGCAATTTGGGTTTTAGCTAGAATTCTCTCTCAGGGACAGAGGCCAACGATGTTTGCTCAGGATTTGGCCAAGGAAAATTCATACTGTGTGTTCCTCTCATCCCAGACACTAATCCTGACTCACCTTTCAAGCTTTTCATACTGAGAAAATCTGGATGGGATTTGTCTCAAGCCTGTCCACACTCCTGTCCCCAGGATTAATGCTGATTGTGAGGGTAAATGCCCGTCCTGTGTTATAGGGTTCACAGTCACCTTTGGTACCATCAGGGCTTGGCTGTGCTTTCACTTACGTAACTGGGATTCTGATGAGCTGAGACCCAGGGCCAGGGACTTCCAGTTTTTTAATGGGTTTCTGCCTAGGTCCAATTTGTCTTCAATTCTTTCTGACTATCTACTCAGTTTGTTGTTTTTCTTCTCAAAACAGGACCTTCCGCTCTGGTTTTTCTTGCCCCTCTTTCTAGGACTGATATCCCATCATGAATGTAGTCCAGGAGCTGAGCATTGACTATGAGATGATTGGTTTCCATAAAAAAGACCATCTGCCTGCTCAGCCACAGTGTCCCCATGACTGTGTTTTGCTCACTTAGCAAATCCAACGATGATAATGCTGATACTATGGCAGTTATCAAGAGTGCAAGGAACAGGGCTGGGATTGTAGCTCAGCGGTAGAGCGCTTGCCTCGCATGCGTGAGGACCTGGGTTCGATCCTCAGCACCACATACAAACCAATAAAATGAAGACATTGTGTCCAAAAAAAAAAAAGAGCGAAAAATATTAAAAAAAAAAAAGAGTAAAGAGTGCAAGGAACAGTAAACGCTGGTGAGGTTGTGGGGGAAAGGCACACTCATACATTGCAGATGGGATTGTAAATCCATGCAACCACTCTGGAAAGCAGGATGGAGATTCGTCATGAAACTTAGAGGGATCCAACATTTGACCCGGTTATCCCACTCCTCACCATATACCCAAAGGACTTAATATCAGCATATGACAGAGACACAGCCACATCAATGTTCATAGCAGCTCAATTCACAATAGCCAAGCTATGGAACCAACTTAAATGCCCTTCAACAAATGAATGGATAAAGAAAATGTGGTATATATACACAACAGAATATTACTCAGCCATAAAGAAGAATGAAATTATGGCATTTGCCTGTAAATAGATGGAACTGGAGACTATCATACTAAATGAAATAAGCCAATCCCAAAAACCAAAGGCAGAATATTCTCTCTGATATGAGGATGCTGACACTCAATAGGCAGGGTGGAGGGAAGAGAGGGGGCTCACTAGACTGGATGGGGGAAATACGGGGTAGTGAAGGGGGATAGGAATGGGAAAGACAATAGAATTAACTGAATATCACTTTCCTATGTTCATATATGAATAAACAACCAGTGTAACTCCATATCATGAACAACCACAAGAATGGGAAGTTATATTCTATCTATGTATAATATGTCCAAATACATTCTACTGCCATGTATAACTAAAAAGGACAAATGCAAAATCTTAAAAAATAAAATTTAAAAAAAGTAATGCTGATAGCTGTTATTGATTTTTATGTCTCATAAGTTTTGCAGAAATCACTATTAATCCTCACATGATTGGATGGTTGAGGACACAGTCTCAGAAAAGTTAAGTATCTAGCCCAGAGTCATTCTGCAGGTAGCAGAGAGCTGGAGTTTGAGCCCAGGTCTGTCTGGATTCAAGATCCACATTCATCACTCTGTTCATGTTACTCTATATTCAATTGTTGTCCAATCAAATGTCACTTCTTGACTTCACTTCAGGGCAGGGAGAACTGGTGTGGTTGACTAGGCTGGTATGAATGTGAAAGAACCAGGTTGGGCAATAGGGGACTCCAAGTGTGGGTGAAATTATGAATTAAATACAGAGACAGACAGACACACAGACACCTGGGTGCCAAAGCCAGAGAACCATGATGATTCAGCAATGTATTTCAGAGATATTTACTACCCCTATGGGAAAAAAATCCAGTACAAAAATCCAGTGAGATGTGCAGTTATGCTCTTGGGGATAGCCCCCAACCCTCAATGGCCCATGATGGCCAGTGAATTGGAGAATCAGGTTGACTGATGCCAATCAGAAAAAGAATAGCATCCTTGCTATCATTTGCATCTGGAATGTCCCCCAAAGGCCCATGTGTTAATAGCTTGGTCCCCAGCTAGGTGGTATTGGAAGTGGTAAAAACTTTAAGATGTAGGTCCTTGTGGGAGGCCTTCCAATCACTCACTGGGGGCACGCTTCCACGCCCCCCCCCCCAACACACACTCCTTTCTCTCTCTTTAGATTCTCAGCCATAAGGTGAACAACTTTGCTTCACCATGCCATGATGTGCTGCCTCTCCACAGGCCGAAAAGCAATGGGGTCAACTGATCATGGACTGAAACCTCCAAAACCATGAGCCATAATAAGTATTTCCTCTTTACAAGTTGATTATCTCAGGTATTTTGTTATACTAATGGAAGATGGATATAATCCTGCTTCCTGGTTATTGACACACCCGCCTCAAACGAACTATCATCCAAGTTGATGGTTGAAACACTGAAATGGACAATATTTGGAATGTCATTTTAGGAAAGTTTGTGGGATGTGTTTTATACCACATTGATAGTAAATGTAGCAAGGTTATGCATATGGTGAACCTCACTCAGCTCAAACCAGTTATTATCGCCAAAAGGAACCTAAGAGTTTTGCATCACAAATTGCCTTGGGTCACTTCTCAATGCATTTCCTTTGTGCCACCCTAGTTTTGGCCCCTGAGCTACAACATCTTCACTTTAGATACACAAAGGAGGGGAAGGGAACCAGTGCCATCCAGTGAGGCTACATGAACTGCCCTGCTCCCCAATACATTCCCATCTCTAATGGGAAATGGCGACTTTATTTGCAATACCCCTGGCCCTGCTCTTCTCAGCTGCTCCTGGAGTCTAGCAATGGCCTCTTGCCATGACCTGCATGGCCATTTATTCAGCTTGCCCAATGGGGTAATGAGGGGATTGAGAAAAGACAAACAGACACACAAATAGAGAAAAAGCCTGGACCCAGAGGTTCAGCCAACCCCTGATGAAGGAAGACTGACCATGAGCAAGCTCAGCACGTTTATTATATAGGTTTAACTATCAAAAGGATTTATTGGGAAAAAAATTTCTTCAAAGCAAGTAGAATCAAGATCATGAGTATGAGCATCAGGATTATGATTATCAGCTTGCACCCATTACTTTCTACCCCCAAGTAGCTGGCATCTGAACCTCATGGACAAGAACTGAATAGCTTCATGGCTGGCACAGTACCTCCTATTGAACAGGGTGTCACCATAGCAACTGGGCTATCCCCGATTGCCACCCTCGTACCAAGAGTTCTCCAGAGGGGTTTCCCCTCTGTCACAGGACAGTTTAGGACCCATAATTCAGTAGCCACTCCTGACGGGCTCTAGACCCTGAGAAAAAGCCAATTAGCAAAGAAGAGGAAAGAAACTGATGTGGACTGGATATTTATCTTCTCCAGATTCTTATGTTGAAGCCCTGCCTGGTAATGTGATGTATTTGGAGATGAGGCCTTTGGAGGAGATTAGGTCATGAGGGCAGGGCCCTGGTCTGATGGGATTAGTGTCTGTGTAAGATGAGACACCACCGCATTAAGCTCTCTTTCTCTCCCTCTATTTCCTCCCATGGAGGCCACAGAGCAGCTATCTGCAAGGCAGGAAAAGGGTCCTTACCAGGAACTGGATCTGCTCACCCTGGACTTGACAGCTTCCCAAACTGTGACTAAATTACTTCCTGTTGTTTAAACCTCCCCTCTATGGCAGTTGGAAATGATAGTGCAAGTAGACTAATACAGGAGCAGTAGAAAGAAAGAAAACCCAGCAGTCAGCACTCGCCAACATGCTCAGTCTATTCAGGAGAAGGCAAGGTTCTGGGGTCCACCTTCTTCAGGAAACACCTTCCATGTTTATAGGCAGAAGAAGCAGCCTCCTTGATTGGGTGACCTCAAGGGCTCTGAGAATTTCACCCGCCATATACGTCTCCTTTGCCTCAGGCCAGTACTGCTACCCCCATTTAGCTAACTGGGAAATCTTCCACTGCACTTGCTCATCAGTTTGGAGAAAGAAAATTTCCTGAGATGGGCGACCCTCTTCCTTGTTCCAGGAATTCTTACAGTGCTTCCCTTAGGCTACAAGGACATTTCTTGGGAATACTTTTAGTGAGATAGGAGCTGGTTGGTTGGCTGGCATCTTGACAAGGTCACCAAGGCCTTCAGATTTGGGGGTTCAGAAGTTCAATTTTGTGAGTTCATTGAAGTTCTGGATGATTGGTTCAGGCTAATCAAACTCATGAGACACTGGCAGCTGCTGAATATTTTTTTTCCCAAAGTGGAAAGCATTTTTGAAAAACCAAATTACTGACTCCAGGCAAGGTCATAGAGCAGGGCATGGGAAGATTTTTAATGACTGGTGTCATCAAGCTATAGCAATCCTCTGCCCTAAAGAGTGGCACTTACCAAATGGGCCAGAAGACCCCTGGAGCTGGTCAAGTCTCCCACCCCTCTGGACAGAGCCAGAGACCAATGATAGCTCTTCAACACATTCTTTAGTCTCATTTTTATTTTTAAGATCCCAAACTTAGAAGCTAGTCATTTTTCTCATTATGTGATACTATTTCCATGATTATATTTATTTACCTTAGATTAAGTGGCATTCACAACAGATCTTAGTGGCAAGCCTGAGGATGCTCTCTAGGCTCCTCTGTAGCACACTTCAAGTCATCCTTGCAGCAGATGGCTAATCTCATCCCTGCCATGTTAGGTCTTTGGGGCTTCAATTTCAGATGGTGGCATTTCCCAACCCTATCCCCATCTTACCCTCGTTGGGTTACAGTATTGAAACAATGAAAATGAATAAAAGATTGACAAGAAGGAACTAAAGAATGAAGAGATTCTATCTGGGCATGAGATAGGTTGACATGGCTTCCTCTCCTGCCATCCTGGAAGTGGTATCTGGAGTCTCTCTCAGGTCACAGGGGGTTTTAGTGCATAGTCCTGCACAGGCACTATGGAGCTAGTCATGTTCTACCTTAGCAGAGAGAAGAGACTGAAGCAGGTATTCAGAGGTGAAGAAGCAAGACACCCTGCCCATGCCTTACAGACAAACGGACAACTGCCCTGAACACCTGAAAGCCCTGGGTGAGAGAATGAGACCATGACTTCTTTTTAGAGACCTTCCTGTTTGGGTTTCAGGGCCACGTGAAACCCACCTATGCTTTCTGCTCACAGAGGCTATGAAATTACTTACCTCTTGCCATTGAATTTCTCTGTATTCTCAAATTAGTGTGGATGGATTTCTGTTCCCAGCAGTCAAACCACCTTGACCAGGTCACCTTGGAATCTTCTAGGAGGTTTCTGGTCCTCTCCTGTTAGCAGATCAGGAAGGCATCAAGAGGGTTAGTCCACAGCTAGGATAGGCAGGAGGTACAGGAGAGTGATTTACAAGAATGCAAAATAAATCAAGGACAGAGCTTATGCAAGAATGATCTAGAGTAAGTGTCTCTGTGGGAGACCATTTGAGTCTCAGAAACAGTACTCAAGTTAAACTTTACGTAGTTCACAACACACCAGTTGAGTCTCCAGTAAATGACCACCATTTAAAGGAACTGAAAGTACTGTCATTTTACCCGCAAAGCCTGACAATTCCAAAAAAGGTAGGCATTTGGAGCCTGAATTATCTAGACCAGTCCTGAGGTACTAATCACATTCCCCGGGTAATTGCTCAGCTGCCCATTTTACTGTCTGTATGGCTTGCTTAAAGAGATGTTAAAACCTCCATAATTTTGCCACTCCTGCATTGATGAGAACCAGAGTGATTTTTTTGTTGTTTTTTTGGGTTTTTTTACTCCAGTCATCCTTTCCTGTAAATGCCTGTCTATTCTCTGAAAGTTTAAACAGATTGAGGGATTTTTCGCCCTACGTATTTTTGCTCAGAGAAAAACTCAATATTTGTTATTCTCAGATCTTAATGCCTGCTCTTGGTGATTTTAATGTTGCTTTTTAAAACGACTGTGGTATTTTAATAATACAACCTTCTTTCTGGTATTGTTGAAACAGTGCATTATTCAATGTGTCCAACGGCACTCCATTTTCCTCTGCCCTTGCGGTGCATTATTACCGCGGACTCTTTGCAGATGTATAATTGGGGGAGCAATTTTCTAGCAAACCATTGAAGGTGTCACATTACAAATGGGAGGTGATGTGACACTCTGCACTCATGTGCAGTATTACAAGGGTGAGTGCCTTTTGGTGGGTAAACACTGTTTTAGCCCAGTGATCGCAGCAGGACCCACACCTACCTCCTCGCCCACCTCAGCCAGGTTCATTCCACCCCCTGGAGTCTGACTTATACATCCAGCCTCTGGTTCCCAAGATGCATTGCTACATCCAGGTCCCTGGTCAACTGATGCCAGCGCCTTCTTCCTCTGGTCTCTTTGTCCTGGAGTTGGCTTTCTCCTGGGCAAGGTCAAATGTGTCATTTCATTCAACTGCATTTGGCTTTTAATAAAACAGAATTCATACACCAGTGGCCAACAGATCACCTCTGACCCAAAACTGTGGGGTTTTTAATTAAATTCTTTAATTAAAAAAATGTTTAAAACTAAGTTTAAGAGACTACATTTTTAGAGCAGTTTAAAGTAAAATAGAGCAGAAGATGGCATCCATAGCTTCTTCCACTGTTAACATCTCCCACCATGGTGGTTCCAACTGATGGACCCACATTGACACATCATTATCATCCAAAGTTCATCGTTTACGTTGGGGTTCACTCTTTTTGTTTTGTTTTGGTTTTTGGTACCATGAATGAAACCAGGAGTACGCGACCACTGAGCCACATCCCCAGCCCTTTTATGTATTTTATTTAGAGACAGGGTCTCACTGAGATGCTTAGCATCCCACCATTGCTGAGGCTGGCTTTGAATTTGCAATCCTCCTGCCTCAGCCTCCCAAGTCACTGGGATTACAGGCATGTGCCACTGCACCTGGGTGGGGTTCACTCTTGGTGGTGTATATTTTACAGGTTTAGAAAAATTTATAATAAAAATGTAACACCATCAGAGCTGGGATTGTGGCTTAGTGGTAGAGTGCTTGCTTCACATGTGGGAGGCACTGGGTTCGATCCTCAGCACCACATATAAATAAATGAATAAATAAAGGTCAATCAACAACTAAAAAAATTTTTTAAAAAATGTGCCACCATCAAATGCTGTGCACAGGGACATATAAACAATAGAAATGTATTGCCTATAATCCCAGCTACTTGGCTGAGGCAGGAGTATCCCACATTTGAACCAGCCTGAGCAACATAATGAGACTTTGTCTCAAAATAAAAAATACAAAAGGATGAGGAGGTAGTTCAGTGATAAATTATTCTTCGGTTCAATCCCCAGTATCAAAAAAACTGTACATCATCATAGTCTCATACATAGATAGTAATTCACTGCCTCCAAATTCCTCTTACACTCAAATTTTTTTAACTTGAAAAATTTAAGCTATTTTTTAAATGGTTGCCAAATTAAAAACTCAGCAGATTTCACACTGAAAATCAAGACTTCCAGATTGTCTTTCAATTCTGAAACTCGGCAACACTGGCAGTGTCAGCTGGGGATCCTTATGTCCTCCCCAGTTCGCCACAGGCCCCACTGCTCCCTAATACTTACCTTTGGGAGATTGGCTGGGTCATCATGTCGATGCATCCTCGCAGGCACTGAGACTGACTTCTGCTTTCATAGCTGTGGTAGGCCAAATTGTAGGCTCCCTGCCCCCCTCCCTAAATTCCCACTATCTAGTGTCACACACTGTGTAGAATCTGCTTCTCTTAAGGCCACCAGACCTGTGAATACATCAGGATATCCCTTTCTGATTTATGGCAATAGGATTTTGCAAGGATCATCATGGTCTTTAATCACTGATGTTGAGATTATCAAAAGAGATTCTTCTGGGTGAGCCTGACCTAAGTAGGTGAGCCTTTGAAAGACACCTTGAAAGTAACAGAAGATGCTGTCCTGCCAGCTGGAAGAAGTAAACTGCCCTGCAATGAAAGGGCCACAGGCTGGGACCTGAGGGCAACCTCCAGGAGAAGGACCCCAGGCTGAGAGCCAGCAAGAAAACAGGGACCACAGCCTTAAAATCATAGGGAATTGAATTCTACCAACCACATAAATGAATTCAGAGGAGACTCCAAGCCTCAGATGATGGCTTAGACTGTTTCTGCTTCTATAACAAAATGCTTTTTTCAAAGAACAAAATCCCAACAAACTGAGTTATAAAGATCTAATCAGCTTTTATTAATGATTCATGCATCAGGCAACAACCTATCTACAAAATAGGAGCTGCACTGAGCTGAGCAGAACAGGAAGGCTTTATAAAAGGCTGCAGAAAACAAGAACGTGAAATAAAAAACAGATTGGTCATTTCAAAGTTACTTTGAGTTAAAGTGCAGGGAGCTCCCTTATCATCTTGGCGGGCTGGGCCTCTTTTTGTTGGTTGCTATGAATCTTGGGTTTGGGAAAACTTCCCAGTGTAGGGATTTTCCTGTGTTTTAGTCAGCTTTTTTGTCCCTGTGATTAAAAGACTTGACAAGAACAGCGTTGGAGGAGGAAGAGTTTATTTGGCTCACGATGTCAGAGGTCTCAGTCCATAGATAGCTGACTCCACAACTCTGGGCCCAAGGTGAGGCTGAACGTCAGGGCGGAAGAGTACAGCGGAGGAAAGAGGTTCAGAGCATGGACTTCAGGAAGCAGAAAGAAAGCTCACACCAGAAACAAAATATAGACCACAAAGAAACCCCCCAGTGACCTAGTTCCTCCAGGTAAAACCTACCTGCCTACAGTGATCACCAGTTAATCCGTATCAGTGGATTAATCTGGGGACTAGGTGAAGGCGTCATAACTCAGTTATTTCACCTCTGAAAATTCTCGCATTGTCTCACACATGAGATTCTGGGGGACTCCTCAGCTCTAAACCATAACATCCTGTTTTCTAAAGTTTCAGTTTGATTATGTGGCACTTAACAAGATCCATTCTGATTTGGTCTGGTCTTTGGGGGCCTATTGCAGGAGCTCAGTCCTCAACAATGGCCTCCTATGAATTTTATTTTATGACTTGGACTGGGTGGTTTATAAACAATAGAAATTTATTGCTCACAGTTCTGGAGGCTGAGAAGTCTGAGATACTGAATCTGCAGATGTAGTATCTGCAGATTCAGTATCTGCAGATTCAGTATCTGGTGAGGGCTCACTCTTTGCTCAAAAGATGGTGCCTTCTATGTGTCCTTAGTTGGTAGAAGGAACAAACCAGTTTCCTTGGGTCTTTTATAAGGCCACTAATCTCATTCATGAGGATAAAGCCCTTATGGCTTAAAGACCTTCTCAAAGACCCACTTCTTAATGCCACCTCACCAGAGGTTGTTTCAACATATTGATTTTGAGGGGATACAAACTTTCAGACCATAGCAGATAAGATCAACGCCCCACTGAAACCTAACTTGGGGGAACTTGATTCTAACTTGGGTAAACCCTGAGCAGAGGACCCAGCTAATCTGTCATGGGCTCACAAATATTAGGATATAAACCAGGTGCAGTAGTACACGGCTATAATCCCAGCAGCTGGGGAGGCTAAGGCAGGAAGATCACAAGTTCAAAGCCAGCCTCAGCAACTCAGCGAGGCCCTAAACAACTTAGTGACATCCTGTCTCTAAAGATAATATAAAAAGGGCTGGGGACGTAGCTCAGTTGTTAAGCATCCCTGGGTTCAATCTCCGGTACCCTCCCCCGAAAAAACTGTGATATGATAAACTTATGCTGTTGTAAGCCACCAAATTTATGTCAATTCATTAAGCAGTAATAGAAAACTAATATCATAGCTCATATGTTTGATTATTTTATTTCATACCCTAACCAAATCAAATTACATCACCTAGACCAGAATACACCACAGAGAATGCTCAAAGTTGTGGTCTGAATGTTTGTGTCCCCTTCAAAATTCATGTGTTGTTATGGCAGAGCACTCACCTTGCATGTGCTGCGTTCAATCCTCAGCATCACATAAAAATAAATAAAAACCGGGCGCAGTGGCACAAGCCTGTAATCCCAGCACTTTGGGAGGCTGAGACAGGAGAATCGCGAGTTCAAAGCCAGCCTCAGCAACGGCGAGGTGCTAAGCAATTCAGTGAGACCCTGTCTCTACATAAAACACAAAATAGGGCTGGGGATGTGGCTCAGTGGTCGAGTGCCCCTGGGTTCAATCTCCAGTGCCAAAAAAATAAAAATAAATAAATAAATAAATAAATGTACTAAAAAAACCCTCATGTGTTGGAATCCAAACCACCGAGGCAATGGCATCAGAAGACAGGGTCTTTGGAGGTGATGGAGCCATATGGGTGGAGCTTCATGAATGGGATTAGTGCCCTCATAAAAGAGCCCCAAGGGAGCTTGTCCACACCTTCCACCATGAGCAGACACAGGGAAAGGGCACTTTCTATGAACAAGAAAGTGGATCCTTACCAAAGACCAAAGCTGCTGGTACCTTGATCTTGACCTTCTCAGTCTCTAGAGCTCAGAAATAAACTTCTGCTGTTTATAAGTAACTATTTGATGGTATTTTGTTATAGCAACCTAAATCGAGACACTCTCCTGCCTCTAAAGAATGGTGAAGGAGAGAAATTGCAAACTGGAGTGTCTCAAAATATATGGGGGAAGTGGCAGCATGATCTAAGAGAGATTCGGGCATACCAACGCTCTGCCATGCTGTCGGACGCTGCCAAGTCCAGCCCCGCTGTCATTTCCAAACGAAGAAACTGAGGCCAGACAAGGTAATAGGCCCACACTTCGGTAAATCCTACTTTCCCACAGTTGCCATCAACTTTCTGGATTCTCAACTTACAGAAAGAACTTTTGCACCTGGCGGTGGGTAATTACAGGGAGTTTTGAGGTTGGTTAAAGATCACGCTTTGCTGGAAGAATCAATATGGAACCCACTGACACTGCATTTGGTCCAAATGCTTATTAATTTAACAAATATCTGTCCCTTGAGCATGATTAGGAGCAGCTGAGAGTGCAGAAAGAAGGATGCAGGCCATTGCCTACAGGAGTTTCAAATCTGCAGGAGAAAGTTCACTGCTCTCAATTTAAATGGCATAAGCATTAGCCACAGTGCAGGACAAGGGACCCACAGTGGGCACATGACTTCCTCTCACCACTATGCTAAAGACAAGGACCCTGCTGCTGTTCCTACCCAACGCTCCAGTCACCACAATGCCTAGGACCCGAACCCACTCTCTGGATCTTGAAATTTTTCTTTGGTTCTACCTAGAACCCTGTTGCATAACACAGGTAACAAGTGACAGATCTAGAAAAGGGAGAGATGAGGGCTGTGCTCGAGAGGAGGCAGCAAGAGCCTGCAGGGGACACTGCAGATGTCAGTGGCCAGGAGAGGGAACTGAGATGTGGGCATCTTGCCTGGAATGTGCGGGCAAGAGATTCCAGCCCCATCCCTCAGCCACCGACTGCTGCTTCTTTTACCTTCAAAGTGGTCCACCTTCTGCTTAAGAAAAATGATTTCATTTAACTCTGTGGATTCAGACAGAACCACACCCTAACCAACAGTGACAGCTGCCTCCTCTATTATTAAACATCTCCAAGGATAGAGATTCTAAGGCCTCCTTGGCCACCTCTCCCTTTTGCCCCACCCAGCACACCAGCTGTCCCTCCTGGTGTACCCACCACCACCACCATGATCTCACCCTTTCCCCACCCATCACTCTCCAATCTTGTGATTCTTTCTAACTCTGTCCCTAGGTACAAACAGTGACACAGCCACGTCCACTCTGTCCCTGAATGACTCTGAAGGTCTGCCCCTCTGTGCCATGGCTATCATGGATTGCACACTATCACCATCACCTAGGAAGGTGAGACTCCCCAACTTTTGCTCACATTGTTCTCCCATGACCCTGCTGCCCTCTGAGTTCTAGCTGGCCTCATGGCCTCTTGGCTCCCGTCTGTATTCCCTAATCTTTTCTGTAGCTTTGTGACTCAGCCTGTAGCTTTGGAGGTGAACAACCAAATTACAAATCAGCCTCCATCTAAAGCCAACCTGCTGTCTTAGACTTCCTCCTCTTCCTTCTTCCTTTTACTTAGCAGCAAAAATGGAGTTGCTCATAAAGATGGCAGAGCCAAGAGGTCACAGAACAGAACTGCTGCCTACCCATCAACCTTTAGAGTATTATGTGAGAAGGAAAGAAGTATCTGTCTGGTTTTTTGTTGTTTTTTTTTTAGATGTAATACCTCCTCAAATTCACAGATCTTAGATGCTCCCTTCACTGAATTTTGACAGTTGTATATTTGACAGATGTACCACCATCACACCAAACAAGATATAGTTATGTAGGTCACTGCATTTGGGGGCCTCTTTGTTACATCAGCATAACCTGTAACCTAACTAATACACTTCATAAATGGTCTCTCTGCCTCCATCCCTCTGATACCTCTTCAAGGAGATCTTCCTCCTTGACCAAGTTAGGTATTCTGCATTCTTGCTAAAGGTGTATAAGTCTTCTTCATCACTCTTACTAAAATCAATCCACTGGATCTCATGAAATCATGTCTTTCTTCTCCTAGTGAAAACTATTCTTTCATATGCAGGCCTGATGGTTTCTAAATTTGATCCCATCCAGAGTCAAATTTTGGTAAAGAGGTTTCCTTGACACTGAACATTTTTAGTTTTCTCTTGTGAAAATATGAAAGGTGACAGAAATAACTAGCTGAAACTTCTAAACTATTGTTCTGAAATCACACCAAAATACATATGTGCCTAATTGTGAAGTCTAAATGTTATGTTATTGCAATGAGTGGAACATATAGGGCCGATGAAGCTGTGAGAAATCACGGTTGGAAAATTACTTGCTGTTTAATGTTGCTACAGAAGAACAGAAAGTGAGCTGCCCAGGAAATCCTTAACTGAGATCATGGATTTTGATTGAATGCCACTCCTACCAATTATTTCTGCCTTAAAGGTGAAAAGATGGGGGGAGGGGGAGAAGGGATCACCTGCCTTGAAGTTGATGTCTTATTGTGACCAAAACTTGTGTGTCCACCTTCCCAAAAGTGGAGGAGGAGTTAAAATTTGTTGAGACTTATGAAAAAAAAAAAAAACAACAACTCATAAGTAGAAGACTGACTGAAAGAAATAAGATGGTATCTAAATAATTTTATCATTTTGTTTTTCCTCGGCTGGAAGAAATAAGGTAGTATCTAAATAATTTTATCGTTTTGTTTTTCCTAGTGAACAAAGAGGCATAAAGTGATCTATTGAAGTCTCCGAGAGTCCTGAAATTTCTTCATCATGGCTTACGAGAATAAAAATCAAATACTAGGTCTGATGCCGAGAGAAGGCAATCATTCCTGATTTTAGCAAGACTCTAATCTGGTCTGGCTTCAGAGGATCCAGAGGGGAGAATGCATTCTGTATGCTTGAACATGCCTAGGTCCTGACTCAGGGCTTTATCCCACCTCTGTCTCTACTTTCCTTAAAGCAAAGCCCTCCATGCTACTGTGGCCAGAGTCAGAGACACACTGTCCCTAGGTCCCTGCAAGAGAAGGATGTGGATCGGATCTATGCCAGGCTTGCTTCTGGGGCCTCCGTCCCTCTGCCAGGCAGGCACTTAGAAGGAGACAGAAAGCTTGCTCCTGGCCTGGGAGGAGGAAGGGAGGCCTGCTTTGTCTGCACAGTTGCCAATGGGGCACCAGTCTGGGGATGCTCTGGACTGTGGTATCTGGGTGATTCTCCCAGGAAGCACATCTCCTCTTACGGAGGATTTTCTTTCATTCTAAGAGCCTAAAAGCGGAATGAATGAATGAGCTTCTTGTCCCTAGACAAGTCCAGCAGATGCTGCGTGTTGTTCTGCCAGAAAATCTATGGAAGAGATTCTTCTCTGGGTGAGAAAATGAGTAATAATTTATGAAAACTTTCCTTGCTAAGAATGGCCTGCTTCTCTGTCCCAGAACCCTACGTCCTCTCAATTCCATAACCACTGACTCACACTGAGGCTTCTACCCGAGCCTCAGTCCTGGCCCAGCTCCAGGACAGATGGTGACCTCAGCCAAGGGGATTTGGGGAGCATGAACTCAACACTCTGGGACCTGAAGTCAACTAGCAGACCTGCTAGGCCCGAGCAGAATTTATGGGCTAGCTGTGTCACCCGGAATGCTCCCTTGTTTCTGAAATCATGTCACCCTCATGAGCCCTATTCCTGGGCTTAGAATCCTGGTCTCATTTCTATCAGATCTTCTGCTTGGGAAACCTACACTAGAGAAAAGCAGGTATTTTCAATCCACCTCAGGCAACAGGCCAGGATTTGTTAACAACCAATACTGGGTTCATATGTGTACTTTTATGCCTACGCGCACACACTCATACCCACACACACACACACACACACACACACACACACCCCAAATCCCCTTCCAAGTGATTCAGTGCAGTCCCTTGGGTTACCAAAATCTGCAGGAGGATCTGCAAACCACCAAGATGGTATTTGTAACAAATTCAAATGTTAAACAGTTGAGCCCACTGGTCAGAAGGACAGAGCTGAGAGAGCCAGCCGCCCCAGCGAGCTGAGTCCGCACGGGCCCAGGCCATACAAGCAATGTCATCCCAGGATCAACATCAGGATGCCAGCCAGGGGCTGTCTAGAAATAGTTCTGAGGCTGACAGTGATCAGCGAGCTTCCAGCGAGCCCTCAGATAGCCCCAGCACGGAGATGCCTGCTACCGGCCATTAAAGGCACAGCTTGGAGTGGACAATTGCTGTTCTCCTCCCCATCTCTGGCCCCTCCTGGAATAATCTAGAATTCCAAGCCTTAGGCAACACACACACACACACACAACTAAACACAGGAGGAGGGGCTTAGACGAGGCCATTCCTGCTGATGGAGGGATACCAATGTAAAATTTTATATTCCAAAATGTACATGTGCACAGGCAAAAATTATTTTTAAAAAATAACCTAGAGGCATAACTACATCAATGTGGTTATTTTGGGCAGTGGGATTATGACTGATTTTTATTTTTTGTCTGCTTTTTCTGTATATCTCAAATTCTCTGCAATGAATATGCATTGCTGTTATAATCTGTAAAAGGTTAGTTTTTAAATTCATATGAAATGATGGTTTTATGGTAGTCATTTTGCAATCAAATCTATTTTGCTTACATGTGGAATTCTTGTTTTCACTGTTCTTCCTATACACTTTCCCCATCTCTATTTTTACTGCCCTGTTTTTAATGCTTTGAGAGGCCAGCTGTCCCCTCCAGCCAGGCACTCCGTGCAGGGGTTTGGGTGATCTGTGTGCACAGGAAACAATTCCAACGGCACAAAGTGCACATCATAATAAGCAGAACGCCTTTCTTGACCCTGCGCTCCGTGGGCTTCGTGGGTCCTCCTACCATTCCCTCCCACAGGACCACTTCCTCGCTGAACCTCTGACTGACCCAATCCTTTATTTTCTTCCATTCTCTGTCTAAAAGTCTGCTCCTGTAAGAAAGCATGCTCCTCATCCTCCAGTTCATTCATGCACGAAAAATTCATTGAGCATTATCTACACACCAAGAGATGTGATCAGAGCAGGGAGCAGGCCGGCCCCTGCCTTTCCCCAGTCAAGAATGGATCTGCCGACCGGGGCATCATAGAGGGGTCATGGGCAAGGCCAACGAGTGGTCCCTCACCCCGGGGACTGGCTGCAGCTCTTCGCTTGGTGTATCCTGTCTCACCAGATCCATAGCCTTTTCCTGGGGCTGTGACCTGGGAATGGTTGAGAAATAGGGGTTTGAAGTTTTGAGGGGAACACTAACCAGTAATTATTACAGCAACAGCTGACATTATTATATCACCTACATTATCCAATGCACACGTATTGCCATATATGTACACGCATAGAGATAAAATTATTCTGGCTATTTTAACAAGCAAGCATTGTCGTAATAGTCACCAACATTTCCTGAGGACTGAGACAGCAGCACCCCCTTGTCTGGGTACTTTCACACATAGAATCTCATTCATTCCCCACAACAACAGCTCTGTACTGTCGACTGCATCATCATCCTCATTTGATAGGTGAGAAAAGGCTGGCACGGGACTGTCATGAATTTATCTTAAGATCACAAACTCATCTAAGGTTGGGTCTCAGTTTTAAACCCAGGTGTGATTCAGAGCTGTACTGATAGGCTGGTCCCCATTCCTTGCCCTGGAAATGCTTTGTAGTAAATATGGGTGAGGGCAAGTCTCACAAAGCCAGAGGCCACAAGGGACACCAGCCTAGCGCAGTATATTTAGAGGACTCCTACCTGGGGTGGAGCCGAAACTGAAACCCAAGAACAAGAGATCAGGGGGGTGAGTGGGTGCCAACATTTCAATGGAGGGAAGATCAGCTGTGAATTTGAGAAACAAGGCCACTGCTCAGGGAAACAGGAAGGAATTCTGCTCAAGCTCTGGGGAGGGATCTGGGGAGGATGATCAACCCGAGGTGCTTCCTGGGAAGGTCAATGGGAAGCCACTGAAGGATTTGATTTCTGCAGTGCTGCGGACTGAACCTAGGATCTTGCACATTTTAGGGAAGAGCTCTACCACTGAGCTACAACCCAGCCCTGCCCTGTGTGTGTGTGTGTGTGTGTGTGTGTGTTTCTGTACTGTGGATTGAACCCAGGAGCACTGCACCACTGAGCTACATCTCCAGCTCATTTTCTTTTTTATTTTGACACAGGCTCTCACTGAGTTGCCCAGGCTGACCTCAAACTTGCCATCCTCCTGCCTCAGCCTCCCGAGTTGCCATTGAAGGATTTTGAAGGGAAACACCAGAGTCAGATTTGCTTTCAGAGCAGTCCTCTACTGTCACAGTATGGAGGCTGGGTCGGAAGAGGAAAGGCTGCAGGCACCTACAGAGGGGTCATCCACTGGCACTGGGTTGCAGAGGGAGAGGGTGGACAGAAGCTTCAACAGGGCAGGAGCAACTGCGGTGGGAAGAACAATTGCTTTGTCTTATTTGCATTTCCTCTGCATCTTGGTTTGAGGGCTCTGCCATGCTAGCTTGTACTTGCTTAAATAATACCTTAGAGTTTCTTGCTTTTCAGCTGTTTCTGTTTGTATCTCATCTCAACTCCACTGTAAGCGCCCCCAGGGATAGGAACCACTTTTGACAAATATATCCGTTAGTCCTCAGCACACTACTGGACAGGGAGGTGAGCTATTGCTATGCTTTGAATAAATAAATTATCATGTTTGTTATCTTATCGACCTTACCATCAAGGAGTTTTATAATCTAAGTGCATCCTGCTGAAATCAAAGACTCTTTCCATAGCGTTGATATTCAATCATGTGCAGAGCAAAACTAGGTAACTAATACACATAAATGGCCAGCATAAAGAATCCATAGGAAATTATAATAATGGTAGTATTTTTATAAATTAATCATGACATTAATTATATTGTAAATTAATTATATACAGATGGATGCATGTGTTTACCAACACATGTCCCCCTTACCTTATCTGTACCAAGGCTGGATTTAGCTTTGTAAAGTCCATTTTTCTCCTCTGTAGACCTTCTGAAGGATTCATACACGAAATAGCTAAATTATATCTTGGTAGCTAAACAAATTATGCAAAATTATATGCCATGAATATTTTATAATTCTAAACCCTGAAGCCAGACTCTAGACAATTTTATGTCTGCAACATCCCATCTCATACTCCACTGCATTTAGCAAAAGACAAATGACTTCTAAAACTTAGGTTTTTTTTTTTTTCTTGTTGCATTTTTCTTTAAGGATGCTTCAGAGGTTATGTTGTAAATAGGGAGCGATAGTACATGAACCATCTCTCTCTTAGCTGGCTAAAGGGAGAATTTGTGCCTAGCATGGCCTAGGCACATGCACGAAACTGTTTTGGGTCAGCTGTGGTCCAGTTCCAGCATCAATGAGAGAGAGACTATGAATAAATGGCTCATGATTGTACATGGTTCCACTGGATTTGTCTTGGAACTTGTCTTCTATGTTGAACTTGCCTACAAAGTGCATTTTGCTAAGTAATGGAGTTTTAGCCACCCAAGGTAAGAACAAGAGGGTGGTCTCAGTGTTCAGGAAGATCAGAGCTGCCCCTAGATTCCACTAGGTTTCCTTCTTCTTTCTCATTACCTCTGCTAGTCTCCATCCTCCCCATCTCATTTTAAAAGAAGATCTTCCCTACAAAGATCTGTAGCCGTGTTCTCAAAGAGGCCAGCAGAAGAAATTGGCATTTAATAAGGCTCAGTGGCCTGGCTCCTGGCTCCCAGGACATGAAGTCTTGCAGGTTAATGCTTCAAAGTGAGCAAATTCAAAATGGCCCTGAATCCGAGGAGGACAGAGAAAGACTGGCATCTCCTGCTTCCTCTGACTATTTTGCAAGTTCAGCTTTGAAGAACCCAACAGAACAGGGAAAATGGCATACGCATTTAGACTGAGGGCTGAGGAACACCAAAAAAAGGGAACTAGTTGATTTTATTGTAGAAAAGTCTATGTTTTGGAAGATTTGGGCCAAATAACACACAGTAAGATGTATTCATTACCAGACAGTTGGAAGGGTGGAATTCTTGGAGACCTCTTCTTCAAAATTTCTCTTAGTCTTATCTGGGCATGGTAGCTCACACCTGTAATCTCAGTGGCTCAGGAGGCTGAGGCAGGAGGATTGTCAGCCTCAGCAACTTAGCAAGGCCCTAAGCAACTTAGTGAGACCCTGTCTCAAAATTAAAAATAAAAGGGGCTGGGGATGTGGCTCTGTGGTTAAGCATCCCTGAGTTCAATCCCCGGTACCAAGAAAGAAAGAGAGAAAGAGAGAAAGAGAGGAAGGAAGGTAGGAAGGAAAGAAGGAAGGAAGGAAGGAAGGAAGGAAGGAAGGAAGGAAGGAAGGAAGGAAGGAAGGAAGGAGGAAAGAAAGAAAGAAAGAAAGAAAGAAAGAAAGAAAGAAAGAAAGAAAGAAAGAAAGAAAAGATCTTCGCCCTACAATTTCATCTGTGCAATAAATAAAATTTCTTCTTTAAAATATTGCTGGTTCACACAATAGGAATCATAGGAATTTTTTCTGTCCAATGAGGAAGCTGAGTTTCCAGAGATAATACACCCATCTTCTTTCCCAGGGAAAAGAAAGAAAGAAAAGAAATAAAAAGACTTGCTTCTCAGAGCCCAGTGGGTAAACCCCAGACTACCCTCTGAGATGGCCAGATTCTGGGCACGATCCCCAGAATATGTCCAGGTCCAGGCAACACAGGAAGCTGGAAACTGCCCATATGGGGGACTCATTTCTCATCTCCCTGTCAAGCCACCCCCCCACACACACACAAAGCTGAAAGTAATAAAGGGAGTATGGGAAAGTGGCAGCTATGGATTAGTGGAAAGAACCAGAAGCTGGAGATGCAGAGAGGGATAGGAGGCTTCTACTTATTAGCTTCAGGACCATTAACAAGTTACTTAAGCCTAATTGAGCCCCTGTGTTTTTATCTTTAAAATGGCTATAAATTATATTCACTTCCAATGTTGATATAAGATCGAAATGAAATAACAGCTTGAAATCCCAGAGTAGTGTCCAGAGCACAGTAAATGCTCCCTAGCTGAGGAGGTCTTCTGTGTCAGCGTCCTCTCAGCTGATTCTATTCCTGTCATCCCCTCCCCTTGAAACAGCCACCTGCTATCCACGCTGCCTTCTCTTTCCTTACCCTTTCTTTCTTTCCCCCTACTTCCAGAAACTGGCCCAGGAAGGGATTTCGTAGAGGCTGGCAGGGGGCATGACCTGCTACCTCAAAAGATGGCACCTTGACGCTCACTCTCTGACCTTTTTCTAAGTGACAGCTGTCCGTAAAAGAATTCCCTCTCCTGTAATGTCATAGGACTCTCTTGTGGAAAGGTGTCCTTCTCCATATCCAAGGAGAAGGAATATCCACCTCTTTCATCAGATTTAGCATAAAAATTCTATTTTCTCTGGATCTTTGGGTTTTCAATCCTGAAGACTCCCTGTCTCTTCAAACTTTGTTAGATACATTTGTCCCACTCTTTATTGAACTGACTTTTGTTATAGGGTGTCAACTGTGACCCTCGCGATGAGTGAGGAAAAGATATTTTTTGCCTTTCCTGCAAACATTCACACTCAAGAATGAACATCTAAGTTTCTCCCTTCCTAAGAGTATTTGCATTTTAATTGGGGATTAAAATGGAATTATCTTAGCAGTGCAATTTTAGGTCTCAGCAAGCTAATAAGGGAACCATGTGAGTTTAGCCTGTTTTGTTTATTTGTTTGCAGATAATGAAGCCTTTTCAGCCAGGCCCTTAAAATCATGCAAATAAATATCTCTGTAAGTGGATGGCTGAGCCTCTAAATTTAACTACCAATTTACGGTAAACATAGAGGACAGAGGAACATGATGGATGCCACCAAGGGAATGCAGCCAACAAAACCCAGATTGTGAGAGTCTCCCTAGAACAAATAATGCCCATTTCTAAATTAATTGCAAAAAGAGAGAGATGCTGGAGGGATCTGTAGATTAAAAGATACAAAACACGTATTTCACTCATCATCCTTGCATCCTAATTAAAATTAACAAATTGTGGAATTGTGATGTGTGTGAGACAATTAGAAAGTAAAACATGAATTCCATTGATATCTGATGATAACAAGGATGAGGGTTAATTGACTTATGTGTGATAATATTATGGATGTTTAAGTAAGAGCCTTTGTTTTAGGTTTATGTCCTAGAATGTTTGCTAACAAAATGGTTAGTGATGGTTAATTTCATGGGTCAACTTGGCTAGGCTATAGTGCCTAGTTACTTGGTTGAACCTCTTGAAATTGCTGTAAAGGAACTTTGTAGATGTGATTAATACTTAAATCAGTGGATTTGGGGTAAAGCAGATCACCCTTCCTCATGCAATCCATCAAAACCTGTAAGAACAAAGACTGGTTTCTAGAAGAAGCAATTCTACCTAAAGACTGCAACATAGAAAACTATCTAAATTTCCAGTGTACATATTTTGGACTTAAAATTCCAACATCTGCCAACTCTTACCTGAATTTCCAGCCCCTGCAATGGCATGAACTAATTCCTTAGAGTAAATCAACTGATCAGTCGATCAATAGATAGATGATAAACCCTGTTGATTCTGTTTTTTTCTGGAGAATCCTAACACATGATCTTAAATGTGAGATTTGTTTCAAAGCAAGAGAAGGTAAGAAGAAGTAGATTGGTGGATAGATGGGAAAGAATGACCATGGGTTAATGATTGTTGGGGCTTGGACAATGGGAACTTTCAAGAATAGGAGAAATAGTACCTGGTTTTATGTATGTTCAAATTTTCCATAATGATAATAATAAAAAGAAATTCTTCTGATCAATTTTTGATTCCCCAGAGTCAGCAAGGCATCAAGGATTAAATCAGCAGAGTTTAAACCCAGCTCTATGCAGTATTTACAAGCCTCTCCACCCGCTCTCTGTTCCCCTGTGCTGGCCCTTGAGCAGTAGGGCTGGCTGTTTGGCTGGCTGTTTGGCTAGCTGTTTGGCTAGCCTCAGCATCAGCACAGTGCTGCCAACACTGATGGGGTCAATTTCCCAGTAGGATTGTCTTACAGGGCCTCCCAGGATGACTTACAGAAACAAAAGCAGCCAGACTTTGGCATTTCAGAGTGGGTCACAAGCCCCAGGAAGGGTAAGGGCTCACTACAGATCACCCAACTCTGAAAGAGGCCCAACTGGTTCTAGAATCTTGTTCTCTGAACCCCCACCCACTTCTGATCCCCAAACATTATTGTTTCCCTGGAAAGTTTACTCACAGTTCACAGAAGAGAGAAGTTTAAGATCTCTGTGTTAGTCAGTTTTCCATTACTATAACAAAATACCTGAGATAATCAAAAAGAGCTGGCTTACAGTTCAGAGGTTTCAGTTCATGGTCAGTTGGCCCAGTTGCTTTGGGGCCCATGGTGAGGCAGAATGTCATGGTAGGGCATGCACACTATCATGGTCAGAAATGAAAGGGGCAGGGGACTATGCAGAAAGGGATGGGATCCCAATAGTCCTTTCAAGTACAAGCCCCCAATGACCTAACTTCCACCCACTAGGACCTGGCCCTCACAGGTTCACTTCTCAATCATGCCTTGGGCTAGGAACCAAGACTTTAACACATGTGCCCTCATGTTCCAGACCCGAACTATAGCACTCTTTTTTCCTGAGACTTTTCCTGTCTTCCCCCAACCCATCCCCTGCTGTCCTTCTTACCTGCTGTCCACCTACCATAGTAAGGTGGTAGTTAATAATATTACATTAAATAACAATAACATAAGCAACTTTCTATGAATTTACTACCCAGTTTAAAAAAATTAAACAAGATTCAATTGAAAACATTTAGCACTCCTCAGAGTGCTAAATGACCTTTATGACCATCCCCAGGGGTAATGACTCTCTAAAACTTGGTGTGTGACATTGTCAATGCATTTTTTTCTTTCCTTCAAAAAGAGCAAAAAATGAGTATGTTAGAGTTTTTTTTTAATTACCATGGATTTAAAAAGTGCTTACACTACGTATATGCTACCCATAAACAGTATGCTGTATAATTTTCATTATGTTTTAAATTGTTATAAAGCTTTCACATTGCTAGTACCTGGCGCAACTTGCTTTTTGGACTAAGGGATAGGTTCTTAAGATTATGCTGGTACATGTAAATCTCGTCCATTTATGTTCACACTGCTAAATTGTATTCCATTATGTGAATGGACCGCGATGTACTAATCCATTCATGCTGCCATCAACGTTTAGGTTATTTTCAGTTTTTCTTTTGCACAAACAAGGATGAAATGGACGTTCTTGCAGCTTCCTGGTGTACAACGGAGAGGCTTTCTCCTAGAGTTCTTTTCTAACCCACTTTTTCTTTTCCGTTTTCCACCCTGCTAAGTTCGGGGGTGAAACACTTACAGCACCGCTTTATGTCCTTCCAAGGGTTAAGTCTCTGCTCACTGCTTGCCCAGACTAAGTAGAGAAAAGTGCAGAGCAGTTACTTAATGGATTCAGGAAGGCACCACTTCATAGCCGAAAGTTTCCTCCCAGGGTCTTACTTTAAGAATGAGGTCTGGGGAGCTCAGTTATCTGAATAATTGCCCTGTCTAGACTCAACTGCCACCTCCCTGAAGTTCTTGGCAGTATCCAAAAGGGGTCAGTGTTAACAGAGCACAGTTAAATATAGACATCTAGGAATAAAAGGCCTAATTAAGAACCAGGAAGTTGCTCTTGGGAAATTAACAAAGTTTGCCAAGGCATCCTTAGGTGTGCCAAAGCCTAATTTGGCAGGGAAATACTGATGAGAGCCCCAAGTTGGGAGGTAGGGAAAGTAAACGTATCCCCCAAATCACTAGGGTTTGCTGACTGGCTGCTTCTTGTGGCCCCAAGTCACACTTTCTCTGATACCCAGGAAGGAAATCACCACAAGGTAATTGAAGTAGATTTCCTCGGGTATCAAAGTCACTGTAATTTCTCTCAGTTATGAATTTAGTAGAATGAAGAATTAGGGGGCTGGGGCTGTAGCTCAGCGGTAGAGCGCTTGCCTAGCATGCGTGAGGCCCTGGGTTCGATCCTCAGCACCACATATAGATAATAAATGAATAAAATAAAGATCCATCAACAACTAAAAAAATATTTAAAAAAAAAAAAAAAAAAAGAATTAGGGACCCTGAAAAACCTTCCTAATTCAAAATGCATTATGATCCTTCAGAGCTGGGGAGGGCTTTTAATGAAGTGCTGCTATATTTACTTAGTATAGTTCAACAAACTCTACATGCTAATCTGGGCTCGTGGCCATGTTTCTAGCAGATTCTCAGGGGTTAAGAATAAGCTCGAATTAGGAAAGCTCATTCTTCACACAAATATAAACATACCCTTGATACAAAGTTGTCATATTTGGGGACAGATGAGGGCTGTGTGGTGTAGCCCAGACCTGTTCTGAGCTGTCTCCAAGGACGGTGTCATTCTGACCCTGCCTGTAAGATGGGGTTGTCTGCCTCCTAGGGTGCCTGGGTGGATCAATGGAGATAATGTACTGGAAACACTTTGAAAAATACAAAGTGCGATTCAAATGGATTATTGACAGCCCTTTGTTAAGTGTTCGTTTGATTGCTGAATGTCCTTGAACGCAATGAAGCATCATTTCTTATAAACCGTTTTATAACTCAGACCTTTTTACTAATTCTCAGTGACCTTCCCTCCAATCAGTTCGACTCTTGTGGATTCACACTAAAGCCCAGGGAGCTGCAGCATGGGATCTTATAAAGTAGAGGAAAGGACTTTAGAGGTCACCTGGTGTCCCACTCCCTATTCCCACCCCAGGAGGGATCCCTTCTGCATCCCCACGGGAAATCCTCAGACCCCTGGCTGCAAATCTCTCCTCAGAGCAGCTTCCTAGGGCCTGTGTGAATTTCTAGGAATCCAAAGTCATTGTCACCCACTGGCCCCAGGCCTGCCGGTCTAGCCGTCCTGTGCAGAGGTCTGCAAACTATGGCCAAATCCATCCTGCAGCCTATTTTACTGCGCTCTGCAAGCCAAGAATGTCTTTTACATTTTAAAATAGTGTTACCTTTTTTAAATGCTAAAACCCTTTACATTTTAAGAATATTTCATGACATGAAAATTACATGAGATTCGAATTTTCAGCATCCACAAATGAAGTTTTATGGAAACAGGGTCACACCCATGTTTGTTCCTGTTGTCTAGGGCAGCTTTGGCATCGCCGTGGCAGAGCCCATCCAGCCTACAAGGCCTAAAACATTTACCATCTGTCCCTTTACAGAATAATATTGCCAACCACTCCTTTAGGGTGCGAACAATGTTATGGTGTCATTAACTCACCCTAACCTTTGTAAGGACCTACTATGGTCCAGGTGCCATGCCGGGCACTAGGAATATTTTTTTTAAAAAGTATTAGTTGTATTAAATGGTCCTTAACTTCAAGGACCTACCATCCAATAGAAAAGAGGATGCATATTGTAGTTAAGATCACAGACCCTGGATTGAGACTACGTGGGCCCAGTTCCACCCCTACCTGCAGTTTCATGTTCACTATTGTTATGGTTTGGATGGGAGGTGTCCCCCAAAAGCTCACATGTGAGACAATACAAGAAGGTTTAGAGGAGAAATGATTGAGTTTTGAGAGCTTTAACCCAATCAGTGAATCAATTCCCTGATAGGATCAACTGAGTGGTGACTGAAGACAGGTAGTGGTGGCTGGAGGAGGTGGGCATTGGGGGCATGCCTTTGGGGCATATATTTTGTATTTGGCTAGTGGAGTCTCTCTCTCTGCATGCCTTTGGGGTATATATTTTGTATTTGGCTAGTGGAGTCTCTCTCTCTGCTAGTGGAGTCTCTCTCAGATCACCATGTGAGCTGCTTCCCTCCATCACATTCTTCCGCCATGATGTTCACCCTCACCTCAAGTCCCAGCTGGCTGTCTATGGATTGAGAATTCTGAAACCATGAGCTCCCAAATAAATTTTTCTCCTCTACAATTGTTCTGGTTGGGTCTTTTAGTCACAGCAGCGACACAGCTGACTAAAACATGACTTGCCTTTGCCTCAGTTTCCTCTATCTTTAAAGCAGGGATAGTCACAGTATCCTGTGACTGACCCTGACCCTACAGTGCTGATGAGAACTAATGGAGGTGATCCTGGTCAAGGGCCTAGAGCCCGGCCTGGCTGGCCGGGAATACTCAAGGAACATTAGCATAACAAATAACATCACAACACATACTATTATAATAACAAGAAGAAAAGCAAACAAATACAATCAAGTGCTGTTGCGGCCGTGATAGAAGTTTGTAGGGTAAGAATAGAAACACGAAGGAGGGGGCCGTTCCTCTATCCGGCTGGAAGGAAGCTAAGGAAACCTGCGAAAGTGTTGGAGGACAGCAGGTGCTTGCCCAGCACACACGTGGGATGGTGGTATTTTAAGGAGATGCATTTTAAAGATGCTGCAGGAACAAAGATGTCCCAAACCAACCTCAACTTCTCCCCCACCCACCATTCCTTTTCTTCTGCTCCCCATCCCCATAAATTGGACTCCTTCTCTATCCTAGATAGACAGCAGGCTTACCAGTCCGTGAGCCTGGAGCGGGGGTGGGGGTGGGGGGGTGTTGTCTATCAGGTCCACTTCCTTTCTATTTCAAGAAATAAACAAATGCGTTCCCCTGCAGGTATTTCCAGCACATCGTCCTTTCTCTGAGAGTCCCCAAATGCAGTTAATGACTGCGGGAGTTCACTTGCAAGTGGTCTCAGTACTTTGCAACATAATTCATTGATTCTAGAGATCTAAACTCAGCCATGAGCTCACAGGAATGAGCAGCCACATATTAAAAGCTCTCTGGTTCCATGGTCACACACTGGTGCCCAGTTTTCATCTGCATGCTGTTCTTCCATTCTCCTTGCAGAGGAAAACAGGTGTCTGCCTTCTCTGTATCATCTAGCTATACTCTCACCATAATCCCCAGCTCCAGGTCTCCCCCGCCGCCCCCATCTTCTTGCCTGGGACACCTGTGAGGCCTTTTTGCTGTCCTTAAAAGTTTTTATTTTAGACTTTTGTCTTCCCCACATCCCTTTTGTAATTCCTCTTGGTTTTATGCTTTTTCTCGATTGTCAGCAGGTTTTTGTAAAACCTGAGCTCATTAAGTCTATCACGGTTATCTTGTTTTCTTTAAATACTTCCCAACTTCCTCCCTCCTCAAAACCTATTATATTGCAGACCAGGTTTTTCTGGAGAGGTTCTTACCATCAGGAGAGTTTCTCCCTGGCTTGGTGACACATCAGAGAGGTGCACAGGGGCCTGTCTTCTCAACTGGATACTTGCCTTCCTAATATGTAAGTATGCATCCAACCACACCTAGATTCTCTTCTCACCTGTGGGGAAACTTAGGGTGATGTTGCCATTTTCATCTTTCAAACAGAACTTCAGTTCTAAAGTGGTGATTTGCTATTTCTTCCTATCCTTTTGGGAGACCCGTGTACGATCACCAGAGAACTAATGGTCGCAAAGCAAGCTGTAAATTAAAACTCTGGGATGCTTCATTTTTGTTTTTATAAAAGAACCAACCTTTCATGGGTAATAATAATCTTTGTTAAATCTTATTGAGTGCTGGTTTTATTTGCCAGGCAATTTTCTAAGCACTTGAGATGTATCATTTTATTTAATCCTCTCAACAACCCTTTGGGGTATAATCTATAATTAATTATTTCTATTTTACGGATTGGACACAGAAGCATGGAGAGGTAAAGAAATGCTTCCATAACCATGGAAGAAGCAAACTGCAGAACCATGGGAATGCAGACCTGGCAGAACCCATAGTCTTATTGTGTCTTTTCCATAAGATGTAAGAGACGTCATATCTAGGTGTCTCTGATCTTATCACCGGTCCATTGGTCTGTAAACCTAGACAGAGCCATGTATTTCTCTCTATTATTTATTATTCCTGATAGTTTCACCTAGGACTTAGGGACGATAAATGTCTACTTGAATTTTGATTGTCTTTAAATTCATTGAACACGTTCACACCGATGCCAAAAATTTCTCCTTTCTCTTTCTACTTCTTTTATGCTTTTTTCCCCCCACCCTCCACTGCCACGGTTTGTTTCTATGTCTCTGAGCTCCCGGATGTAAGGGCTATTCTTTGTTTTTGTGTCTGTTGAATGGATGTAGGAAGGGCCAGGTGAATTCCATGTGCTCCTTCACATTACCAATTCTTTAAATGTTGAGTAGACTGACTTTTAGAGAGGAAAAAAAATAGCAGCTATGATTTTTCAAGAGTGATGCTCTTTTTCCTGGTGGGGTTGACCTTTCCAGGTGGGCTGCCTGGCGGGATATCATAAAACTCCCCTTTTCTCACAAATCATCCCATATGTCTGCGATTCCACAATTAAAGATTTATTCCTGTGACCTATGTCCTACCAGCCATATGTACCTTACTCCCTGCTCCCCCAAAGAAAAAAAGATTTCATAGGTCCTAGAGGAGGGTACTTGAAGGCCATGAAAACTCCCAGAGGGGCCAAAACTGTCATCATGTACTAGTGGAGGAGACCATGACTTCCAAAAGATGAAATCAATAGGTAACAGAGAAAGGACCCTCTTAGGGGTCTCTCAAAACACTCTCCAGTGAGTTGTAAGCTCCTCATTTTAAATCAACTCAGCTTCTTTAAAATGGAAGTCTTAATCAAAGCAATTCTTTGAGAAATAACCTCAAAGGCCTCTGTAAAAACCTAAGGAATTAGACCAAATGTGGTCCACTTAATGTAATATGTATGTCTATAAAGATGTGAACCCAATTGAGTTTACTTGCTTGCAAAACACTGAGCTGGCGGAAGAGTCCAGCTGTACCCCAAAGTGGCCACTTCTGAGAGCCAGTGTATGGCTTTATCTTGGCCCAGTGCCCAACCCTCTTCTCAGCACATTTCTCACTTCCCATTTATCCACACCCAGTGCTGGTTTAGAATTAGAAGGTTGCTGTTCTCTTAAGTGAGCGATTTAGCCCCTATTTAGGCAGTTTTTGAGAAACTGGTCCAGCCGTTGCCAAGTAGCAGCCTCCCGGGCTTTCCTTTTGCTATAGACACCCTGAAATTTTGGGTCTGCAGTTTCAGCTCCCTCTGCCTCAGTGTCTGCATCCCAGTTTAGGGATTGGGTGCAGGCAAGGCGGAAGTGATTGTTACCTTGGCAAAGTGCTTTATTCCATTTCATGACGCCATTAGCATCTTCCTTCCTTTCTCGCTCACTGGGGTATTTTGAGAATGAATGAGATAATGGTCTGCTGGTGGTTGGAAGGCCCCCAGAGACAGTTAGATAGTACCCAGGACACTGGTCTCACTTCCTCCTTAACTAAATCTGCTTATCAATAATGCTTGCAGGCATGTAGATCCAAGGAGTGACCTCATGCTGCGACCCTGCAGCTGTGAATCACACACAATGCCTCACAGACAACTGATCACAAGCAAGGTCTATGTTATTGACCATTCTAATCCTCAAAGCAAAAGGGTAAAGCAAATGTATAGCAATTCTGTATGCATCCAAGAATTGCGTATTTTAAAAATAACGAATACTAAATAAATAAGTGACAGAAAACCATTTGATTCTGACCTGGAGCAAGAGCTCACAAAAGATTTCTCCAGTGAGTGTGCTTAAAAAAAATTTGCATTCACATTGAAAAAAAATATGTATGCAGGATAAGAAATTTATTTTTCAGTAACGCTCATCTTCCTGGGATCTGTGCCTCCACCCAGGTAAAGGGAGTTTAGTTGGGACTCCATAACATGAAAAAAAGAAAGTCCTGGTTCTTTAACAACCTCATAGAGATCAGCTAAATTAACTGATCGATTTGGAGTGGGGACAGGTTAGAAAATCTATTCAAGTCTCTTTGATGAAATTGACAGGTAAGTTTGGTGCAAATGCCAGGTGGGGGAATGGATCTCATGCAAACCGTTCCTTACAGGTCTCTAGTAGATTTTTTAAGGATGGCCTCCTCTCCAGTTTCACAATTGTGCACAATTTAACCATTTCTCTGTGTTCCACTGAAATACTTCATCTCAGAGTCCCATAAATGATTCTGTCTTCTGTTCATTTGTACCAGGAATTTAGAGACAGGCATAGAAGACAGCAAGCTGTGGGAATTGGGGAAATAATGTTAGAACTATTTAGATTTCTGCTTTTTATTCCACAAATAGAAGAGGAAGACTTTTAATATTAGATGGAGGAAATAAAATATGAATAAAGAGGTATTCAGACCAGGTCTTTATGGAATAGTAATTGCAAACCTTTCCAAATCTGTCTCCTAATTGTGTCTTGAATATTGAGATCATCTCCCTTTAGTTTTGCTGGCCACATTTACGTCTGTGGGATTATGTTAGTCAAAGAATTGTGACAGCCGTGGGGTCCTGACAGCTGGGAAGTGTGTTGCAAATAATCTATTACAAATAATGAAGAACTGAAGTTCATCAATGATTTATTATGCTGTAGTTATATTGAATATTTCAAAATAATTGCTATATAAGAACACCTCTCACTCACCCAAATTTCAATTTGATTTTTACCTCCTTTTCCTCTCCTTGGGACCACAGATTCATGGAGTTGAATTAATTCTATTCTCCAGTGCATGATACACTTATTGATCAAAAAAAAAAAAAAAAAAAAGCATTTTTTAATTCTACTGTTATAGTTCCTCCTACTTCATGATCTCCATGGTCCCTCCTCCAGACCCTGTCCACTGTCATCTTTATTTAGACATATGAATAGCCTTAAATAATATATGATATTACTTTGTGTGTGTGTGTTTAATTTAAATGGCAATATGCTATAAATCTCATTCTCTTCCTTATGTTTTCTCTAATCCAGCTCTGGTTTTGGAATGCATTCTTGCTGTTGTACTTAAATTTAATTATGCTTGACATCTTCGGGCAGTTACTTTGTCCATCACCCTGGTGATGGAAACCTCGGTTGACTGCAGGTCCTTGCCACTACAGGGCTCCAAGGAACACCCACAGAGATGCCCCTCCACAGGTTTGTGGAAGCCTGTCTCTGGCGTCTCCACCAGGAGTGGGGTTGTTGAAGTGTGGGATATTACAATTCAGCAGCAGTACTGGAGGTCTCGCATTTACCCACATCCTTTACAGCCCTTGATATTAATAAGATTTTCAATTTTGATCAATCTGATGATTTTAAAGTGGATCACATTGTCATTTAAATTTGCACTGCTCTGATTACCAGTGAAATGCATACCTCTTCATATGCTTATTACTAATTCCGGGTTTCCCTTCTAGGAACCGCCTCTATCTTGAGCCTGTATTTTTCCTATAGGAGTTCCCTTTTTCTCGTCAATCTGCTGGAGTTCCTTGGGGCATTAATTTTTATTGATTTTAGACCATGAAAACATCTTTTTTCCTAATGTCATCTGTCAGGTAGGTTAACTGTTCTGAACTGAAATCTCTAATTTTGAGATTGAAGTATCCATCAATTTTCCCTTTAGAGTTCATGTTGTTTGGGTCTTGGTTAAAATATTTTTTTTAATAATTCTTTTTTTAAAACATTTATTTTTTAGTTATAGGTGTACAGAATATCTTTATTTTATTTTTATGTGGTGCTGAGGATTGAACCCAGTGCCTCACGCATGCCAGGCGAGCATGCTACCACTGCGCCATAACCCCAGCCCCTTGGTTAAAATATTTGCTCCAAATTCAGCCATGACTATATTCTCCTCCACACTCTCCTATGACATTTGTGTCTTTCCCCTCCACATACTTCAGCACTTAATCCATTTGGAATTTATTTTCCTCTATGTTGAAAGGTGGAAATCAACTCTAAGTTTTTGCAGAGTGAGTCAGTTTCTCCAACACCATCCACTAACTGATCCAGCTTCATCTTGGTGGTTTGGAAAGTAGGTCTCTAGGGACTGGCTTCCCATGAACACACAAGTCTGGGCTTGTGTTCTATTTCTTTGATCCATCTGCCTGTAGGGGCGCCACTACCCGACAGTTTTATTATGACAATATTGAAATATGTCTTAGCTGATATGTTTCCTTAAGTGGGAGAGAAGAGAGAGGGTTTTGGCTGGTGGATTAGGATCCCACAGTCCCACTTACCTTTTCCCTAGCCTGTGATGCCATACTGGATCAGCCATGGGAGGACATCCTGCCTGAATATGTCCTCTGTAATGTTTGTCAAAAGGGGAGGGAAAGATTAACATATCCAAGAGATCACCTTATTTGTCCCACAAAATTTTCTGGAATTGTATGTCTATCCAAATAAGGAATGTCTTACTTAAAGGTGAATACCTTGAGAACATATTAGGCAATACTTCCACAGAAAGTAAAGAACTTTAGAAATGATTTCATTGTGTCTCCAGGAGTTATGAATGGGGTGGGATGGATGTCATGGTGGAGGGTAACATGGTTGGTAATGTACCTCAATCCAACAGCTGTGAATCAGTTGTACTAATCAGTAGTAAAACTGAAATTTGAACTCAGACCTCCTGAGATTTCCTCTTCAATTTTATAAATCTGTATCCAATGCCCACCTCCTGAGATTTCCTCTTCAATTTTATAAATCTGTATCCAATGCCCACCTGTGCTAGGTATCCTAGCACAAGGTAGAAAAATGAATAAACAAACTTGGTATCTGCCTATGTATTACCGGATCAGTGACTTCCCTGGGCCTGGGTTCATACTCTAACTCACAAAAGAAAGCACCTATCAAGAAGTTATGAAGTTACTTAGTTGATCCTATCAGCCAGAGGTCAATTCACATAAATTTTGCATAGACTGGATGATAATCAGCAAAAATTTCCAAATAGACTCTGCCATGATGGATTCACTGGCCAAATACAGACCCAGCCTATAAGCCAGATGAGACAAAATACCAGTGTCAAAAATGTCCTTCCAGAGCAGGTTCTAAATGAAGCCACATTAGCTTCTGGATACTCAACAGTTGAAATGGTTCCAGATAAAGAAAAAGATGGAATATTCAAGCTCAGGAAAGAAAGAAGAGAGAAAGAGGGAGTGGGAGAAGGGAGATGGAAAAAGAAAAGGAAAACCTGATGTTTGGTTGGGAATAACTAGGAAATAAATCAGTATATAATAAAGAGAGTCATCCCCAAAGAATTTTCTCCCTCCGTCCTCTCTGATTTCACCAGAATCTTGTTTTGAGTCTGAATCAATGGTGAGTAAATTTCAGCACTTCAAAAGCACAAATCAGTGGGTCTGACAATAGAAAGTGTCCAATGGTCATTAGGCCATTATCTCTTAGAAATGATGCCTGGAGCTTGGGGTGTAGCTCAGTAGCATGGTGCTTGCCTAGCATGCCCAAGACCCTCGGTTCACAACTCAGCACACACAAAAAAATGTTTATTAAAAATACTAGGAACCAGTGTACACCAAACTTCCTTATTTGTTTTTCTTTTGCTGGTACTGGGAATTGAATCCAGGGGTGCTTAACCACTGAGCCACATCCCTAGCCCTTTTTTGTATTTTATTTAGAGACAGGGTCTCACTGAGTTGCTCAGGGCCTTGTTAAGTGCTGAGGCTGGCTTTGAACTCATGATCTTCCTGCCTCAGACTCCAGAACCATTGGAATTACAGGTGTGCACCACTGTGCCTGGCTCCAAGCTTCTATTTGCAAGCATGAAACAAACTGAACCTGGTTCACATTGCTTATTTACTTTTTGCTTTTCCTACAACCATATTCCTGAAGGAATTGTCTCACTGAAAAATAAGCTTATGAAAATGTTGCCATTCTGGTTACCCTAGAAAATGAACATATAAGAGACAAAATTTTGACCAAATAGCCAAAATACATTTTCATACTTTACCAATGCTTAGCGATAAAATTCTTTACAACATTCAGAAAAATAATAATAATAATCCAGGTGGGTTTTATCACAGAAAAAAAATACAATAAAATTAAAATCAAGATAGGAAAAGGAAGTCCCTCCCTGGTGTTTAGTTAAAGAAATTTCAACATGACCATATCTTAGAATTCTTCTCTGTTGTCATAAACATTTAAGATCGTGGGACAAATTAAGGGTAATATGGAAAGTTATCCAGAGTTTATTAAATTTAAAAAGCAGGTTAGATAACAGCATAATGTGTGATTTAAAAATTCAGGGATTATATATCTGGTTTGTTTTTTGTTTTTTGTTTTTGGTACCAGGAATTGAACCCAGGGGCACTTAACCACTAAGCCACACCCTCAGTCCTATTTTGTACTTTAGAGACAAGATCTCACTGAGTTGCTTAGAACCTCACCATTGCTGAGGCTGGCTTTGAACTCCTGATCCTCTTGCCTCAGGCTCCTGAGCTACTGGGATTACAGGCACATGCCACCATACCCAATGGGATTATATATCTTGTCTCTTACTCTTTGGGCTCTCTGTGTTTCCCAGCTGCCATGACCTGAGCTGCTTTCCTCCACTATGTCCTTCTACCATGATGTTCTGTCTCAGCTCAGGTGCAGAGCAATGGCATTGGCAGACCATGGACTGAAACCTCTGAAACTATGAGCCCATGATACTTTTCCTCTTCTAAAATAATAATAATAACTCAGCCTGGAGCCAGCCAGGCTATCTGCATTCAATACCCACCTCTTCCACTTAAATAGCTGAAGGTCTTTGAGCGATTGTTTGTTTGTTTTTTTTGTAACGGGGTCTTGTTATGTTGCCCAGACTGACCTCATCTCAAGCAATCCTCCTGCCTTAGCCTCCCAAGGGGCTAGGACCACAGACAAGCACCACTGTGCACTACATGAACAATATTTTAAACTTCTTCCTGCTTCAGTTTGCTCATCTGCAAAATGGGAATGGAAATTCAGCATACCCCATTGGGTTCTTGAGGTGATTCAATAGATTATTTATACAATCTAAACAGTGCCTGTTACAAGTAAGAAGTCAATAAGTGTTAGTTATGATTAATATTATTATTAGAACAGTACTGTCTCATATCTTTCTATCTATATAGAAAAATGTCCATAAAGATAAACCATAAAATTTTAACAATATTTATCTCTGGAAGGTAAGAATATGGATTTTTTCCTGTTTCTTTTTGCTTATTTGCATTTTTCTAATTTTTCCAACCATGAAACTATATTGATTTTCTAATAAGAAGCAACAAGTTATTTTTAATTGTTGAAAAAAGATCTGCAAGATGGGAAGGGGCCGGGAGAGCGGCACATCCACACAGTCAAGAGCTCCCTGCAAATAAAGAGGATACTCATGAGGTAAAATGCTGAGTTATGGCCCCAAATAAGCAAGAGTGAAGGGGCTGAGGAGGGGAAAGGAGGAAAGTTGGGGCAACTGACATTCTTTCCATTTCATGCTCAAGATGAAGGTTCAATACGGCAGCAAAATGAACAAAGAAATGAAGTGCTGTGAGAGGTCACAGGGACAAACATTGACTGGCTCTGGAGTTTTGAAAGGCATTGGATAATTTCATGACCATTAATAACATCTGCAGTCCTGCTGAGCAGGCTAATGACAGGGGTAATTAGAGCCCTGGCTGGAAGACAGATGACTGCTTGTCAGAACAGGGGAGCAGGCCCACCCCAGGGGCCACTGGTCAGGGTGGGCAGCTCCAGGAGTCTCAGGGTCTTGCCAAGAAAGACCCTACCCGATCGTGGGGAAGGAGCAACCTAAATCAGTCTGGGTGGGTTACAGCTCAGGGTACAGCTGAGCTGTACCCAATAGGTACAGCTCAGGGCTTGGTTCTGAGTAAAAGAAAGAAGCCACTCTAATATCCTGCAGTGAGATATTAGAGCATGTCCCATATCTATGATTGAGGCTTATGGAAAGACATTCAGTTCAAAGAAGTTGTGAAATCAATAAGTTGTGTTGTTGACTGGTAGTTCCCCAGCAGTAATGACACCCTGGTCCAGTGGTTTTTCAGGCACTCAGATTCAGAAGTGGCCATTAGAAGATTTAATCATTTTTCACAGACAAGGAAAACAACCGGTTCAACCAGAAACAAATCGTCTTTCCTTGTCTCTGAACCAGATGATGTTGTTCAGCTCTTTAATCATGAGGACTAATGTATCTTTTCTAAAAGTTGTGTTAAGAAATGCAAATATTTATTTTTAAAGTGAGGATTCCCATCTAGATCAGTCTCAGAACAAAACCTTCTATCCATGACTGGTTCCCTGAGAGGAAATCAAAGGAAACTTCTTGTAATGCCACTTAGGAATTTGTCCCAATGAATTCCCCCTAGGTAAAACTGCATAAATGATTATTTCAATAGACTTCTACTAAACAATTCTAAAAGAAGCCTAAGCAACTTTCCTTTCAACAGCTCAAATAGAACAAAAGTGTTCATCTTGACTTCTCCTAGAACCCCTACAACATGAGAGAAAAGAACTGAAAATGTTCAAGATCACAAAAGAAAAGAAGAAACAGAAAAGGGGGATGATAGCCAACCAGTGATACCAGTTAAACCTTACAAGATGGATGAGATTTGGGACTTTTCTAGCAGTATGACAGACTAGTCATTCTGACAAACTACTGCCCAGGTATATTGAGATTGTAGGTAATTCACATTCAGCAAACATAAGAAGATGAGGAAATTGGGCTGGAGTTGTGGCTCAGTAGTAGAGTGCTTGTCTAGCATGTGTGAAGCACTGGGTTCAATTCTCAGCACCACATATAAATAAAAATAAATAAAAGTCCATCAACAACTTAAAGATATATATATAAAGCCAGGTGCGGTGGCACATGCCTGTAATCCCAGCACCTTGGGAGGCTGAGACAGGAGAATCGCAAGTTCAAACCCAGCCTCAGCAACAGCGAGGCGCTAAGCAACTCAGTGAGACCCTGTCTCTACATAAAATACAAAATAGGGCTGGGGATGTGGCTCAGTGGTTGAGTACTCCTGAGTTCAATCCCAAGTACCAAACAAAAACAAACAAACTATATATATATATATATATATATATATATATATATATATATATATATATTTGAAAAGAGATGAGGAAATAGAAGCAAAGAGGGAGAAATTAAGAAAACTAGAAGACAAAGTTGGAAGGTGTGATAGTCTTATACAGAGATAATAGAGAAAGTAAAGGAAATGCCAATTATGGAATTAACAAAAATATTAATTTACTGATCCAGAAAAAGAAATCCAACTTAAATGAAATTCATTGATACTAGAAATGTGCTACTTTTTGTAATTGGATGGCATGTTCATTTTAATATTAGACTTTTAACATCCATGTGTGAAATATATTTTATTTATCTGAAAATGACAGATTTTAACAAATTAAAATATTTGTGTGTGAACCAGCTTAGGCATTAGCATACAGAACTTTGCTAAGCTCCTGTAAAAAGGTCCCAAAGCAGCATATCTATTAGAATACAGGACCCTAAAGTCTTGGAAGCAGCACAGACAACAGAAGTCAGGAGTGGGGGTGGGGCTGAACACTAGAAGTTTGGTTAAAAGTCTGTATAAGGAGTAATTGGACCAGGATTGGAGAATCCTAATGAATGCAAAGGTCATCTATTTCATTGAAAGATTCAAATGGTTGTATAGAGTTGTGAAATTCTGGATAATGTGGCTTCTTTTTTCCTTGTTTCTTCTAGTTTTTCTCTAATGTGCTTCACTGCTTCAATTGAAGATCTGAATGTATAAAAGTAAACTACAGCTGATGTTAAAAAAAAGAAGAAAGAAAATCTAGGCTCCAAGGTATTCTAGATTAGCCTTGAAATATATTTTTAAACTTAAAAATGTGTAAGTAATATATGCATATAGATGTTTAAAATCAGATAATAATAGACACATACTGAAAATAGCTATATTTTGTCCTATCCATACCCAACCTCAGTTTCCATTATCCTAATTAAAATACTTCCAAGTCTTTCAGCTGTTTTCCCCTCTACTTCTGGTATTCATCTCCAAATTGTATCTATTTCTATTGCTTTATTTTTCTATCACCCTGAACATTCCTTTGATCTCTCTCTAATGTTTGATTCTACTTTTTCTTGGTCTCTATGTAGGTTTACTTCATTGGCTTATTTCCTGGTCTTTCCAGAAAACAATCTCTTCTGAGATGGAATGTATGCAAAGTAAACTTACATGTTTGACTAGGCCTTTATTTTTTGCTCACCTTGATTGATAATTTGGCTGGGTATAAAACTCCAGGTGGGAAATAATTTTTCTTTCAGTTTTTCAAAATCATTACTATCTGTGAGATTTTGTTGTGGCTGTTGAAAGTTTGGTAACATTCTTGGTCCTGACATTTTATATGTGACCTCTTCTTCCTACTCCCTATACCAAGCCATTTAGGATTTTACTGTATCCCTGTTATACTGAAATTTCATGCAATATAACTTGTGGATCTTTTTAATATTCATTATACTTGGTACTCAATGGGTCTTTTCAAACTAAAAATGCATCTCTTTAAGGGTAATTTGTGTTATATCTAACAATTTCTTCCTCCTTGGTTTTCTCTTCTTGAAACAAAGTTGAAAATGCAAGCATTCTGAGGAAGAAAGAGATGGGTACTAGAAGTAATCTCATCACGAATAGAAAAGGCAATAGATGGGAATGAATTTTGGATCTGATGGTTCATCTCTACCCTCACTTTCTCTGCCATTTCCATTCCTGAGAATACTTCTGGATCAGGGATTTGGATCACGATAGTAGGTAGAATATGAAAATGTTTAGAAGTAAATAATAGCAATTTTAAGGAAAGTACTATCAAAGATGCTAAGAGTATATTTTTGTACTTACACATGGAAGAGTTAAAATTTTAAATTCATAATGAAATAAAGGTAGATTTTGAGATTATAGCTATTGAATGGTCCTTAAATCAATAACTGAAGCTATTTTTGTAGAATATTTCCATTTCTCCTATTCCATATTCAGAATGTACATCAGTGATCACGTTCTGCCCAACTGCCTTAACAGGAATCCAGATGGAACTCATAACTTTCTCCTAGAGGCCTGGTCTTCTTCCATGTTCCCCATATTCATTTAAATAAGCCATAAAACCTTAGGATTTATTCTTCACACTCTTACTCTCTCAACATATCTAAAACATCATTGAATCCTACCAATGTTAATGTGGAAATATCTCTAAAGTTAGCAAATTTTTCTTAGTTCAAAATGGTTGTTTAGGGTGTTCAAAGCTAAATTTTTAAAATAAAATGCATTGACATGAGTAAGAAATAATCAATAAAACAGGCAATGTAATAACAAGAATAGGTGGATAGGGGAAGAATCGATTAGGAACATTGGAAACCAAAAGGAATCATTAAAACATTTTAAAAATCAGTAAATAAAATAAAATCTGACTGAATGTAGTCACTAAGATGATTAATGAGCCAAAAGATGGTACTGAAGAATTCATCCAGAATACAACACTGAGAAACTAAGAAATACTGAGTGTGAAAGAAGAATTAAGAGGAAGTGAGATAGCTTTTCTCTGAAGATGGCCACAATTAATTTCTTCTTTCTCTGCATACACAAGATATTCCTCTGTCAAGAGGTGGTGTCTTCCACTTCCATGGAATCTGTTCTGGCCTTACTATCTGGTTTGGCCAATGGACTGTGGTAGAGGTGATATCTGGGACTTCCATGGCTAGGTCCTAAAAGTTCTTGGGAACTTCTGCTTGAATCCCTTGAAATACTCACTCTTAGGGGCCAGTAATATTGTGAGAAGCCTAAGTCACATGGAAGGATCACTAAAACACATGGAGAACTGACCACGTCACTTGGAGAGCATAGGTTGGTGTGTCCACTCACTGCCCCAGCTGAACTCCCACCCATGGCCAGCATCAACTGTCAGACATTTTGGACAAGTCTGAGTCCCATTGGATATCCAACCCCTCAGGTCTTTCGATGACTGCAGCTATCACTGGCTACTGACTCTAGCTGCATGACAAACTTCAAGCAATAACATCTTTGCTGTGTCTAATCAACCCAGAAAACCATGAGAAATAATAACCAACCATTAAGTCACTGCATTTTGATTTGGTTTGTGACAGAGTACCAGATAATCAGAACTTACAGAGAATAGATGAAGAAGTTCTAATTTATGAGGAATAAGAATTCCAGGAGAAGAAAAGAGAATGGAAGAAAAAGAGTATTCAAGAAAATAGCATTTAAGAATTTTCTAGAACTGAGCAAAGATGTGAGTTCTCAGCATGAAAATGTGTACCTCATGACAAGCATGATAATTAAAAATAAATTCATTCTAGTCTCCTTCTAAAGTGAAAAAGATGTCAGGTCTCAAAAACTAACAGGGAAAGAAAATGCAGATCACCTACAGAGAAATGACAAAGAAAATGGCAACAGACTTCTCATCAGCACCCAGAAGTACTTGAGAGCAATAAGACAGTATCATCAGCACTCAGAGGTGAACTGTCAATCTACAATTTTGTACTCAGAATTGACGTTCAGTATCATTCAAGACTAATGGCAAAGAAAAGACAATTTAAGAAATGCAAAAACTAAGGCGTATTTTTTATTCCTTCAATAAAAGAATTGCTAAAAGATTTATTGCTACATAAAGAAATAAGAATTTAAAAATAAAGCTGTATTGGCCCAATAGAAAGCTAATCTAAAGTACAAATTAAACTCATACAGAATGATACATATAGTATAATAATGGTTATATAGTATTGAAGACCCTACCAAAAATACCACACTGTATTTTGTTTATAAAAACATGCAAATAGCTCTGCGTTGTGGCACAGGCCTGTAATCCCAGTGGCTCGGGAGGCTGAGGCAGGAGGATTGATAGTTCAAAGCCACCTCAGCAAAGGTGAGGCCCTAAGCAACTCAGTGAGACCCTGTCTCTAAATAAAACACAGAATAGGGCTGGGAATTTGGCTCAGTGACCGAGTGCCCGAGTTCAATCCCTAACCCTAAGCCTCCCCCCCAAAACAACATGCAAATATAGAGAAGTATGGAGACACAGACAGCAATGACATGTATCAGCATCAACACAATGGAGAACACAGGATAAAGAGAAAGGAGAACGAATTAAGAGGGACAGAGAAAGGCTCCACCTTTCTATTTCATAGCTACAACTTTGGCTGACTCGGAAATAGAATATATTCTAGTCTTGGTTTTGATTTGGTTTTGTTTTGGGGTATGGTTTTGGTTTTAAAAGATGGATTTTTGGAGGAAATGCTATCCCTCACTTTCCTCAACTCCAGACACCCACAGATCATGCCTGATGAACTCCATTCCCAAAGGAAGTCAAATAGTATTTAAGAAATCATAATAATGCTGTCCTGAGAGGAAATTTCCTAAAAGAAGGTGACCCGTACTCAAAAATTGAAGGAATGTGCTAGGACTGGAGACAGAGAAGGTAGAAATCAGCAGGAATACAAGACAGAGATATGGACATGACCATGACTCTGGCTCCACGAGGGATCCTGACCAGCAATGGGACCCCTGGGTCCCACTGCCCACCATGCCAGGTGCAGGCTGAACATACATCCTCCATGGACCTGGAATGGTTTCCTCTCCAGGCAAATGGCAGCCCCTAGGCAAGACAGCAACTGATTAACTAACATGTCTATGTCATCCTGTAATTCTGAGGAAAACTTTTGGGAGGAAACGCAACAAAAGATTAAACTTCCTCAGATTTAATAGATAGAGCCTGTGATTTGGATAGTTGAGAGGATTCAGTGTTTTGTTTTAGAAATACGATCTGATTGAGGCAGAGCTTTGGGTTATTGATTTGATTGCTATCATTTATACACTTGGCCAAAGGGAATCCAAGCAATCCCACTCGTGGGTGCACACCCCAAGGAAAGAAAGCAGAGTGTGAAAGGGACATTGATGGACTGCCATGTCCATCACAGCACTATTTGCAATAGTCAAGGAGTAGAATCCATCCAGGTGTCCACAGGCTGATGGACAGATAAAGAAAATGGGTACTCACAAGGAAAACCATCACAACAAATGCAATCCCACATATTGCCACAATATGGATGGAGCTGGAGTTTATTACGTTAAGTGAAATAAGCCAGGCTTAGAAAGACAAGGGCCATATGATCTCACTCAGATGTGAAACATAAGAAAGTTGTTTCCACAGAAGTAGAGAGTAGAATGGTAGCTACCAGTGTGGGTGAGGAAGGAGAGATGGGAAAAGTTGATCAAGGAGCAAAAAGTTACAGCTAGGAGCAAGAAGCTAATAATAATGCACTGTACATCTCAAAGGATTTTGAAAGTTTTTGCTATAAAGAAATCCTAAATATTTGACCTGATTTAAACATTGCACAATGTATATGTGTATTGAAATATCAAATTACCCATTAATATGTATAATCTTTATGTTATTATGTTTTAGTTTAAAAATAACTTGAATTTTTCTATAACAGAGGGAAGCAGAGGTAGAGAGATTTCAAAACAGCATCTATCCCCAAACTATAATGTGGTTAGTGAAGCTTTGCCTGAAAACTCCGCTGAATATTTTATCTCTCCAACCCAGCACCCTTGATCTGCCTCCTGGCTTTATCTTCCTTAAAAGAACTATTCCTTTAATTTTAAAGAATGACTTAGTAATGTTTATGTGTCTCTAACTTGAATGTAAACTCCATGAAGTCAGAGATGACCCAACTTGTTCCCTGCGGGTGCCTGGTGCAAAATAAATGCTCAGTTAACCTCTATGGAATGAATGCCAGGACATGTTTGGCTTCACAGTATGGACAGCCCTATCCCAAGTGTCACAAATGTCCTGTTCAATAAAATTATGTTCAATATAATGTATTTGCACTGAGCTCCCTCGTGAGGCCCCAACAGACCAACCCAAAGCGGAGATGCTCATGTTAGGTTTCCACATCTCTAAACAAACCCAAAGCCATTTTACTTGTAAAATCTGTCCTTCAGAGAAATCAGGAGAGAGATGACCACCTAATTCCCAAACAGGCCTGTTTCCAGGAAAACAGGAGATTTGCAGCAACCCATTAACAGGGGCCAGTCAACCTGAACCAGCATGATAAGGAAATACCCTCTGCTTTACCCCTCACAAGCAAAGAAACCTGAAGAACACTGATGGTAACCAATTGGCTTTATGCACCACCATGATCCACCCTTAACTGTGGTTTTACTCTCTGCAATTTCTGAAACTCACAGTCAACCAAGGGCCAAAACTATTACCACAGTGCAATGAGAAATCAAGATATTTGAGAGAAAGAGAAACATATTCACATAACTTTTGTTATAGTTCGTAGTAATAATTGTTCTATTTTACTATTAGATGTTGTTGCACATCTCTTTCTGTGCCTAATTTAATTAACTAAACTTGACCATAGGTTTGTATGTATAGGAAAAAAACATAGTATATAGATAGGGCTCAGTCTATCCATGGTTTTAGGCATCCACTGGAGGTCTTGGAATATCCCTCCCATGAGGCCAGGGGCAGAAGTGGGCAAAGGGACAGTCAGTGTAGGTAATGAATGATTGGCTCAGGAAGACGGAGGCTGATTCAAGAGGAAATAAAATGCTAATACCTGCAGAGCACTTCCCCCTCCTCCAACCTGTTGCCAAGGTTACCTGCTTCCAGGACCCAATAAGGAGTTGTTCATGAATACCTCCTGGGCGGCTCTCTTCCTCCCTTTCTGGGCAGATATGGAAAGGCACTCCTGGAAGCGTCCTTTCCCACCTATTGGCCATATAAGCAAGAAAAGAGGTAGAGGGGGCCTAAGAAGAAAGGATGAAAGGGGCAGGACACCCCCATTTCCTCAGGCACCCAGCTCTGAGGCCCCTTCTCTTCAGAAAAGCCTATCTGTGTCCTTTACTTAAATAAAACTTGCTTTCTACGCTTGCGTTGGTCAGTCTTCAACACCAAGGGAATGAGGACCCGATCCTGATTTATTTTCAACACAAGTATCATCTCTGGTGTCACCAGCAGATAAGGGGAAACTACTGTTTCCCATTTGCTCAGGCGACCTTACAAAACCTGACTAGTCTAGCCAGGTGTGGTGGCGCACGCCTGTAATCCCAGCACTTTGGGAGGCTGAGACAGGAGAATCGCGAGTTCAAAGCCAGCCTCAGCAAGGGCAAGGCACTAAGCAACTCAGTGAGACCCTGTCTGTACATAAAACACAAAATAGGGCTGGGGATGTGGCTCAGTGGTCGAGTGCCCCTGAGTTCAATCCCAGGTACAAAAAAAAAAAAAAAAACTGACTAGTCTGCCCTGCAGACTGCCTGTATTTTTAGACTGGATGCTGCCTGGTTAATAAATCATTAGTAAAAGATCTAATGAACTTTAAAGCTCAATTTGTTGAAATTTTGTTCATTGGCACTCCGACATCCACTTATTCCCTGTGGCTCAGTTACTTGGAAAAGGAAAATCTAATCATGAGTGATGAAAATTTGACCATAAATCATGTAAAGACATCCTGGATGAGAGTAAAAACTAACACAACCCCCACCCCTACCCTTTCTCACAAGCCTCAGGGCCTCAGATTTGTGGAACGCAGAGAAATCTAGAAAGAAGAGTGACAAGAAGCAATGTGAATCAAACATGCTGTTTTTGGTTTTGATGACGAAAACATTCCTGGGTGGGAGTTAAGAGAAAGCAGGGCCCATAGATCAGAAGTGGACCTGGTCCACTTGAGGTTGTCCCTCCAGCAGCAATCATCTGGCACCCACCCCGAGGAGCCCTGTGACTCAGGATGGGCCTGAGAAGGAGGGAGCGTAACAGGGGTAGGGGGCTGTGCCTGGTTCTCACTTCTGCTCCCTGTCCCCTCTGGGAGAGAGGGCTCTCCTCCATTTCAAACCCTAAACTTCCAGTAGCTTCTTGGGTTCCTTTCATTAGGGTGGAGAGGGGGTGGTGAGTTGGGGGAGGATTCAAAAAGGGAAAAGAAAACTGGGCACCATGGTGCATGCCTGTAATCCCAGCGGCTCAGGAGGCTGAGGCAGGAGGATCACAGATTCAATGCCAGCCTCAGCAACAGCAAGGCCCTAAGCAACTCAGTGAGACCCTGTTTCTAAATAAAATACAAAAAAAGAACTGGGGACATGGACCAGTGATTAAGTGCCCCTGGATTCAATCTCCAGTACCAAAAAAAAGAAGAAGAAGAAGGAAACTGGGCTCTGTGGCATATGCCTGTAATCCCAGCACTTAGAGAGGCTGAGGCAGGAGGATCATGAGTTCAAAGCCAGCCTCAGCAATGGCAAGGCGCTAAGCAACTCAGTGAGGCCCTGTCTCTAAATAAAATGCAAAATAGGGCTTGGGATGTGGCTCAGTGGTCGAGTGCCCCTGAGTTCAATCCCCAGTACCCAACTCCCCCAAAAAATAGAAGGAAAAAGAAAGAAAGCAGGGTGGTAGAGCAGCATCTCCCCCGTAAGGGTCCTGACTGGAGGGGAGGAGGCAGCCAGCTGGGCTTCAGAGAGCTGGACAAATGGATGGAAAGCAAAGTACCTTTCCTGCAGGTGGAGGATTGGGAAGGAGGATTCCCAAACAATGTCCCTTGTGTCCTTCCAAATCCTGGCTGAGGCCCTGGCCTCTAAAAAGGCCTATGAGTCACAGTTTTGACAACTTGGCTGCTTGTTGGGAGATGATCCCAGGGCCACCTTATCTGATCTCCTGACCTTCAGGACATCAAACAAGGTGAATTGTTTGCCTTATCTCACCTCCCTTGGCAGGATGACTTATCATGAGGAAGACCGGAGGGGAGGGCCATTTTTCCTTTCTTTTCGTGTTTCCTACTGTGAGCGCCGCTGGAGGACATGACAGTGGTGCAAACTAATAAACTCTATGTATAAGCTTTTCTTTCTGGGATAACAAATATAGTTGTGAGTTTCCCTATTCTAATTCTTGCTTCAAGTCTCTTCCTTGCCTGTGGAATTGAGCGCTTGCCTTGCTAAAGGGTTTTTGCCTCTTGCTCAGGAACTTCAGCACACTCCATACTGGGGACATTCTCTCTTCCTCTGTCAACTGCCTCTCCTTCCTCTTCCTCCTTCCCACCTACCCCGCTTTCCCTAAGTCATTTCGTTTGTTTGAAATGACCAATCCAGCATCGCCCGCACTGACGGCGGCGGCCACTTGGGTTATAGATGCTGAGTTTCCAGTCCAGTGCTCCAATGACTCACGGTACTTATGTATGTGCCTGCCTCTTCCAGGCAGAGCGGGTAGCGGGTGATCCTAAGTAAACAGCAGGCTTGCCAGAGTGAGTTCATAGCACCAGTTACCTCTGCTCAGACTCATTACACCTGCCTAATTAAGTGCATGTAGATCTTCTCTGATTGGCAGTGTTGGTCCCAATTTTGGTAAGGAGGGGGTGGGGGTGGGGGTGGGGGTGGGGGTTAAGACAAGGCAACTAGGCAGCTGAGACAGGAGGGAAGCTACCAGGCATGGGCATCCTCTTTCAGGACTCCCTCCTCTAAGATCTTTGCTACCTGCCTCCCAGGCTCCATTAGCCCACCTCAAGCCCCAGTGAGGAGGAAAGTCGGATGCAGAAATGGCCATTGCCTTCTTCCTCTCCAGAATTAAAAGTACCTGACTTTACAGAGCCGGTGGCACACATCTGTAATCCCAGCCTCTCGGGAGGCCGAGGCAGGAGGACTGTGAGTTCAAAGCCAACCTCAGCAATTTGGCAAGAACTTGTCTCAAAATAAAAAATATGAAAAGGACTGGGGATGTCGCTCAGTGGTTAAAGCACCCCTGGGTCCAATCCCTGGTATCAAAAAAAAAATTGTCTTAGCTCTAATCTTAAGAAAAAAAACTCCCCCCCACTCATATATAAAGAGCATGTATCAGTCACTAGGAAATTAATCTCTGTTCCCCTCTGCAAACATACTTAATTCACATGATTTTTCTTCCCCTTGCAGTGCTAGGGATGGATCCAGGGCCTTGCACATGCTAGGCAAGTGCTCTGCTACTGAACTATGGCCTCAGCTCCTGGAAGACCTTTTGCCTTAAGAGATAAGATCCTGTAGAAGAATTTGTAGGTGCAAATTTTAGTTAATTTTGTTGGATTGCTATGGGATGGTAGGCGACCGTCAAGATGAATAATTTCTCATTTTATACTAAAACCACCAGAGAATAACATGAACAAATACACTACCTGCCCCAGCACCTTAGATTTTTTTTTTTTTTTTTTTTGACTCTGGCCTTTTACCTGTAGCAGTGCCCTGTGGCTTCTTGGCCTTTCAGCTAAGATCAAGTGCAGCTGTGTCTCCCCGAGTCCTGGCTGGGGAGGAGCTAGACTCATCCATCTTCATGCTGCTTTGTGGGCTTAGGAAAGCCTCCTCCCTCCTGGGCCTATGCTGTTCAGCTATAGTTTAGGACTTGATCTGAGTTATTCCTAGGATCTCTTCAAAGTTTAAAATCCCATGATACTGAGAGGCAACTTGACCACTGGTATTAAACCAAGTCTCTTAATGATCATTAATCCTTAGACATACTCACCAGGATAGGAACTATTGGTGCCTTCAAGTGCTTTTATTAAAAGGGGGGGAAATTTATTAGAATATGATCTACATACAGGAAGTCACTTAAGCGTACAGTCTGATAGGCTTTGTTAAACTGAACATTCTCGTACAACCAGCACCCTGACCAAGAGACAGAATACAGAGACCCATCTCACGCCCCTTTCTAGTCTCAAGGATTTTATTAATGCTTCACAAATAACAAATTTCGGCTCTACAAATAATCTGTGTCCAATTCTGTTACTTAGGCAAATTCACAAATAGCTCACACCTGCATTGTAACGAACAATAGAAACAAAATCAGCGATTTCAGGAAACTCAGAGTGGTCCATTATTACCCAGAGAAAGAGGTTGTCAAACACAAAAGGGACACATGAGAGCGTGAATAAAAGGAAAAATGGCTTGAAATGGACAACTGGGGCAGTGGTCATCAGCATCGATTCACTGAGTGTCCCTGCCTCGATGTGGAAATCAGTCCATTACTGGATGGAAAATAACAATTTCCATCACACACACACACACACACACACACACACACACACACACACAGAAGTTCATCTAAGTCACTGAACAGAACTCCTTCCAATGTTTAGAATTTTCCTAGGTCATGCAAACTCACGCAAACATGATAAACACAATATAACTTCTACCAAAATTCATTTGCAAATCCCTTATTAGGTCGCTGAGGATGGATTTACTTGATTTTCAACAGCCATGAAATCCCACCGTGCAGGCGGAGTCTGGCTGAGGTGGCTCAGAACTGGGAAGAGAGGAGCCGGCTCTCCTTGGGCTGCGCTGGGATTCTTCCCCAGAGCCCAGGGCAGGAGGGAAGATAGGAATTTTACATCAGGCAGGGACAGCACAGGATGTTCCCTGCAAAGTCCCATTGCATAGATGAGAATGTCAGCCTCAGACTGGGGAAGCGGGTTAGATGGGTCCCTTGGCTGTATGACAGCCAGGCCCCTCTGGAGCTCTTTCTCATATCCCCTCACTGTCCCTTGCCCTGTGTCCAGCTCTGGCAGCCCCTGGATGCAGAGGTGCCTTTCACAGCACCAAAGCAGGGGGACAGAAGGAGCTGAAAAGAGTGCCTCTAGCTGTTCTCACTCTGGCCCACCCCTGGGTGAGGTGTCCTAGGCCAAGTGTCCCCTGCCCCTCTTCCTTCTTGGGCCCAGGGCAGGGAGTGGAGGTGACCCAATGCTTTCATTCGAGCCATGCTGTCTTCACCCATCTATGCCAGTTCCCTTTCTTGTTTGGGGAGGTCTTTATTGTTGTTCTGCTGCAGCCCGACCCCCCTCATCCCCTTCCCTCTGGTCGGTGTGCATCCTAAGGAATCCGATGTGTTCCCAGACTTGAAAAATGTACCATCTGGCCTTGTGGGTATTTAGCTCTCTAACTTGCATGGTGTGCTGGAGACCTCTTTCTGCCTCTTCCTTGTTCTACTGACTCATCCCTGTGTGTGTGAGCTCTGTTCATGTGGCCACGTCGTCACATTCAGTTGGTTGCTGCTCATGCTATAGTGTAGGCAGTGGTCACATGGGCCACCTTCTGCTTATGAACTCTCTTAAGAAAGGATGGATTTTGTTTTGAGCAATCCCCCAGCTCCCCTCTTGATGGCCTCCTCTGCTGGCCTCCTCTTGCACCCTAGTCCCCCAGATGCCCTGGACCTGTCCTTCCCTGCTCCCGACGGTGTCTCATCTCTGCAACACCCATGTGACTTTCTATGCTTGTGCCCCAATATCTCATCTTGCCAATTTCGCAGTTCCCCTTCCTCAGTTGACCAGCTAAATATTCTGCATCCATTAGGGTAAGATTGTCAGATTCTACCTCCTTTACCATGCCTTTCCATCCTCCGCAGCCCTCAGCTTCTAAACAATTACAAACAACACACTTTGTCCGTAGTCTTCCTTTTTGGTTCTTGAGTATCTCCTGTTTCAATTTGTTGCATAACCTGAATAAATCCCAGAGTCCCATACGGTTCATTCTCAGCTCTGTGTCATGTTCAGAAAAACACGACCTAACAATTTAATTGAATTACTGATGCCTCGATTCTCAAATCCATCTCTCCAGAAAATGTTAAAGGAAGGTGAATTATCAGTGCACAGCAAATCAGTAAACCACAAAGCTGTCTATCATAGCCTTTCTCAATATCTTCCAGGTCAAAGGCAAAAGTTCCCCCATTGTCTATGGAACCACCATACAAGAAATAGCCACCAACGGTTCCCTCTGGTCTCTATCCAGTATGAGTCACATAAGGATGGGTGGACCAGGGGCAGCTTCATTTCTCCCAAATTTTCTCCTTTTGTGACTGGACCAACACAAAGATCTCTGGGAGTCTATTTCTATAAAATTATGATTTTTTCTATGAAAATCTGATGAAGGTTATTCTCTGTTCTATTACACTTATTTAACTTTACAGCAGTCCTGTTGTTTGAGTAAGAATAGCCACAGTCCCAGCCCCTAGGGTGGGCCTTCACTGACAAAACCGTGGGTATAATCCCGTCCCCTTTTTCCTTAGTCAGGGGATGGGCCTCAACCACTCATTTCGTGGCCTCCCCTGTTCCATAGCAATTTAATCCGATCCGGATGAACTGTAGGACTTGGTTCATAGTCGAACTGAGAGCAGCTCTTTAATGCTTTCATTGGTATATTATACAGATACAAAGCCTGGGGCTGCTGCAGCCTTTTTGCTACTAAGAGGGAAGTCAATCTATAAATGAAGCCTGTGCGCAGAAGATAGCCGAATCTAGAGAACCATAGAGACACAAGAACCCAAACCCTGACAAAATGGCTCCTGCAGCCTATGACACCTACTTGTTCACTTTACGCCAATACATTCCCTTTCTGGTTTGAAATAGTTTGAGTTTGACTTGGCTATTAATTCGCAACCAAATGTCACCTAAACTACATAGACCAGCAAAATTATTAATTTCTCCAACCCCAACTTCCTGTTTTGTCCAACAGGATTTTAAAAAAACTACCTCACCTGGCAGGATCACACACATCTTATGTACAGTGCCACAGGTAAAGAGATAAGAGCGATACATAGGCAACAAAATTCAGAGAGAAGAAAGAAGATAAAACGAGAGGAAAGTGAGCTGTGGAAAAACAGACCCAAGGGCACAGATTTGGCCTCTAAGCCAGGTGAGTGGGAAATGGGATCCAGCACGGGCTCTTTGAGCTTCCTCAACTCACATCTCAAGGACTCTCCCCTCCCCACCTCCCTCTGCAGTGAGACCTGGCTCCTGAGCCTGTGTCTGATGTTGAGTCTGGAAGGGATCGGCCCAGTCAGTGTGGCCAACACAACATCAGAGAAGGGCCAGCTTGGGGCCTGGTCTGGCAAAGGACAAGGCTCCTTTACACCTGTTCTTCTCCACGGAGAAGTGGAGAGAAGATTCTTAAGTACATAATATAATGGTGGCTTTTGCAAGAAAACACATTTGGTAATGGAAAATCTTCAATATATGCCAAATGGACACTAGTGTCCCCATGGATCCATCGCCAGCTTCCAGTTATCAGTACAGTCCTATCTCCACGTCCCTGTACACTTACCCATGGTCCATGCTATCTTTGCAGCAAATCCAACACATGATACCATTACTTATCAGTAAATATTTCAATAAATATTTCAAAAAAAAGGACAGACTTTTATCCCCCCTTTGGTATCAGGGAAGAAACCCAAGGGTGCTTTACCACTGAGCCACATTCCCAGACATTTTTCATATTTTATTTTGACACAGGGTCTCACTGACTTGCTTAGGGCCTCACTGAGTTGCTGAGGCTGGATTTGAACTCATGACCCTCCTGCCTCAGCCTCTCAGGCTGCTGGGATTACAGGTGTGTGCTACCGTGCCCAGCTGCAAGACTCTTTCTTAAAGCATAACTATGTTATCTTTATTATACATGAAAATTAACAATTCTAAGGACAAGTTTTCTATACTTCAACCAGTCATGATTACTGTGTTCAGATCTGGTCACTCTGTCTTGTCAAAAAGCTTTATGGTTGTGCTTTAATGTTTATTGCTTAGTTACCTATATGTAGACAATAGATAAAGGACTGACATGGAATTTCATTAGATAAGAATAAAAGATTCACCCCCACACACAAATATTATTTCAGTGAATATACTGTTCCTGGAATAAAGTCTTTAAAAGAAAATCTCATTACTAACTTTTATTTTATTTTATTATTTTTTTTTGTTTGGTGCTGGAAATTGAACTGAATCTCTCCTGTGCTAAGCATACACTTGACCATTGCCCTTATTAAAACCTGGGAGGCAACAATGTCTATAAAATATACCTGAGGGGCTGGAGTTGTGGCTCAGTGGTAGAGCGCTTGCCTAGCATGTGTGAGACCCTGGGTTCCATCCTCAGCACCGCATAAAAATAAATAAACAAAATAAAGGCATTGTGTCCATCTACAACTAAAAAAAATCAAAAAAAGAAAAAATACCTGAGCCGGGCATAGTGGTACACACCTGTAATCCCAGCAGCTCAGGAGGCTGAGGCAGGATGATAGCGAGTTCAAATCCAGCCTCAGCAATTTAGCGAGGCCCTAAGCAACTCAGCAAGACCCTGTCTCGAAGTAAAATATAAAAGGGCTGGGGACGTGGCTTGGTGTTAAGGCCCCTGGGTTCAATCCCCAGTACCTCAAAAAAAAAAAGATTCAGGACAACAGTGGCTACTTGATAAGCTGGCAACTAATTAAAGAACATGCTTTTCTCCAAATATGTGTGTTTGAAAAGTTCCCACAAGGTACCCCTCTAAATTATATATTCAAGGATTTCATAAGAGGAAAAGACAACAGCAAGAAGTTCCACCTCCTGCTGTCGTCTTCTCTCCCATCCCCGTTTCCCCGAGAACACTCTTGGTGTGTCTGGCTCAGTCTGGAGCAGCTCATTGCCAAGTCGTGGCTGGAGCTAGAGCATATTCCATTTCTCCCAGCCCTGGGTACCTGTGTTTAAAGAGCCCTTCGTCTCACGCTTGTATTACCACTCTCCCAGACGGGGCTTTATTTCAGAGGCACACAAATCTTTGCTTTCTTGGACCTTTTTAAAATGTAAAGTTGAAGAACTGCTCATCTTTATTTCCTATTCCCAGGAAGCCCATTTTATAACCTGGGGGGTTGGGTGGGGGAGGCAATTCACATTCTTTTCTATTAAAAAAAAAAGGTATTACTTTGCCTTGAAATAATTTTCTGAAAAAAATCATTTGGGATTTTTGTATAGCTGTGATGTGCTTCTTGTTTCTTAATTTCCTTCTCGAACATGTACCTGTTTTGATCTTTGATTTCCTTTAAACTTACAGTGAGGCAAATGTATTCTCTTACCACCACTTTTAATGCATCCCAAATTATACCCCTTGGAATTACTGCAGTATTATTCGTTTCAAAATGGTTTCTCAACATTTCTTGAATTTCATTTATACAGGTAAAGTCTTTAAGCAAAAGGTTATTTTGGGGCCAGCGCTCACAGAATCCTGAGTTAACTCAGCCTCCTGAGATGACTTCCTTTGGAATCAGCCCGGGAAAGAATTCAGGTTGAAAGCTACAAAACACAGAAATTTAAGTAAATACCTGAATGTTTCTGCACATAACAAAACCTGGAGTGGAATGCTTGATTTTTTTTTTCAAAGACCTATTAGATGGATATGTTTGTTTATTTCATAATTTAATCTTTCAATTGCAGACTTAATAACCAATTAAATCACCCTTTTAAAACAACACTGGTTTTGGAAAATAATTAACATGTGAAGAAAAGAAGCTTGCTCATTATTTGGGGTCTGTATAGAGATGAAGCAACTGCAGTCGACCTCACTAAAAAGATGATTTCCAGGAGCCAAGTAGATGATTGGTGAAGTAATTATGTTATTTAAGGCCCTTCTCCAGCATTGAAAGATGAATCACATTTGCATAGATGAAAACAAAAACTCAATGGGAGAAAATAAAGCAAAGTTGTTTCTCAGAAACAAAGAAAAATAATGCTTCCGTGGTTACTCTTCCTGAAACATTTCTCTGCTATGCCAACCTCTGCAGGCTAGCAACCAAATCCTTGGTGGGGCATCAAGTGTGATGGTGGGCATGTCCCTGAGGTCCCAGGTCATATGGAATAGCTACAGCCTCATTTTGATGCTCTGCAAAGATTCATCCAGTGACATAGGAACCAAGTTTAAGAAGACAATATATTGTGCTTGTGTGATCATAGCATTTTTTCACAGTAATGGGGTGCTAAATTATGGAAGCAATCCAAGTGTCTATCAGCAGATGCATGGATGAACAAAATGTGATGTAAACATACAGTGGGTTCTTACTCAGCCTTTAAAAGGAAGGCCAGTGTGGAACATGTTACAACATGGATGACCCTTGGGGACATTGTGCTAAGTAAAGTACAATTGTCATAAAAGGACATACACTACACGTTTTACTCGTGTGAAGTTTTAGCATAGTCAAATTCATAGAGACAGAAAGTAGAAAGGTGGTTTCCCAGGATACAGAGTTTTCAGTTTTACAAAACGTAAAGAGTTCTGGAGACAGATGGGGTAATGATTACACAACAACACAAATGTACTTAATGCCACCAAACTGTACACTTGAAAACTGTTAAGAGGATATATTCTATATTATGTGTATTTTACCACAAATAATGTAAAAAAAAAAAAAGACAACAAAAGTCGCAGGATTTAAACAGATGGACACCCCCTCTGAGGTGTCATTGTGAGGCCTCACAATGGACAGGGCTTCCCCAAATATCTACACTCTCCACTATTTCACTTCAAGCTGTGGTACTGACAGACATTCCCAGCATGGATAGCATTGCTTGAGGTCTGCACTGTTTCCTAGGGGACTAGCATTGCAGGTGCACAGGTCCCACACCTAGAACTTTATGCTCTGTGGTCACCATCTTGAAATTCTCAGTCCCTCTCCCCCAAGCATTGGAGGTACAATCTAAGGCTTTGTACGTGTTTAGCAAGCATTGTTTCACTGAACTACATCTCCATCCTCTTTGCTATTTTGCTTTTGAGCTTGTGTTTTGCATGTGAAAACCAGTGGGAAAATAGAGCATGCATCAGGGTTAGGAGCCATGGTCGAGCTTCCTGCTATCTCTCCTCTGGTGGGCTCTCAGAGCCCCATCTCCTGGTCCTACCAAGAGACTGCTGTTACCTTCTGCTTCCAGCAGGCCAACAATCCTATGCTGTATCAGGGGGTGACTTGGTCCAGGTACACCTATTGCCTGCTCCTGATCCAGGCAGTAGTTGTTCTTAACTCAGAGGTTGTAATACTTTTGAGGATTACCTGTCCTTATGGTGGTGGCTCTGTGGGACTTCCCAGCCCCTGGTCTGGAAATGACATGTTGGTCCAGTGGCTGGTGGGAAGGGTAACTGGACAAACATCAGATCCCATGTTCCCTGAATTGTGCAGAAGGACCTGGGCCTACCTCAAGGGTATGCACCTGCTGCTAAGTGTTTCTGCATGTCAGGAGCGCTCCCCTGGGCCACTCCATGTCTGTGGAGCTCTCTTTTCTGTCTTCCAACCTTTCTGAGTCTGGCTGTGTTGGTCTCTTCTAGCTAGAAGGAAGTACCTCCAGGGACTAGCCAGGAAACAGGAATTGTGTAATTCTAGTGATTCTGCATACAAGTTAAGTGCTCATATTTGCATTTAAAAGAGATTTTTCACAATGCAAAGGCGAAAGGTAAATTCATGCTAATAATTTGAATTTTTAATTTTTCTTTCCTTGAATGACATTAAATAGCAAATAAAAAAATGACAATGGAGAAAACACAGAAGAAAGGAAAAAGCTTTATATTCTAGTACCTTCGATGGCCCTTTTTTCCTGCTTTTTGAACAAGGGATCTGCATTTTCATTTTGCACTGGGATCCACAAGTTGCATAGCTGGTTCTGTTTGGGTTTAGCATTATCTCAGGAAGATGTGTTAAGATGCCAATGTGTTATCTTATGGCAAGGGTCTGCAAAATTTTTCTGCCAAGGGTCAGAGTTAATATTTTAGACTTTGCCCCATCCTAGAGATTTTATCACAACCACTCTAGTCTCCCATTGTAGTGTGAAAGCAGCCACAGATAACACGTGGACCCCTGAGCAAAACTGTGTTTCAATAAAATTTTATTTACAAGTAAATGTGGCTGTGGGCCATGGTTCACCAACTCCTGCCTTAAGAAAAAGGAAAGCCCACTCATGACTTCTCTCAGCCCCATTTTCCAAGTCCACAAGGTTCCAGCTCAGAAAGTTGGCCCAAGACCCCAGCTGGAGATCAAGATAGGTTCTGGATCAAAAGTTTTGTTTTAGCAAAACAGACTGGAAAATTCTGAAAAAGAAGTGCATATTTTAGGGCTTCCATGAGTCAAACAATGTGGTGTTTGCACATGAAGAGACCGAAAGAAACTTGGTATAGAAATGGGCCAACCCCATGTAGAAATTTAATATCTGATAAAGGTGTCCTCTCATACCAAAGGGAAAAGGTGGATTTTTAAAAATAAGTGACTTGGGTCAACTGAAAAGCAAAGTGAAAAAAATTGAATTGAACCTTTCCTTCACCTAAATGGATCAGAAAATTAAAGGTAAGTAAAAATGACACACTTAAAAATTATTTAAATTAAAATTTTATTTAAATTAAAATGAATAAACATTTAAAAATATGAATAAATTCTCCTATAAAATGAAAGTGGAAAAACTCTTCTAAACATAACTCACAATTCAGGAACACTAAGAAAAGACTGATAAATCCAACTGCTTCTCAAATTAAAAGAAAACACTTTTCTATGGCAAAAATAAAAACATAATAAACAAAGTAAAAAAGAAGGAAGAAATAATAAATGACAAACTAAAAAAATACTTACAATAAATTTAATATATAAAATTGATTAAGAGCTGGGTGTGGTGGCACATGCCTGTAATCCCAGCACTTTGAGAGGCTGAGACAGGAGGATCACGAGTTCAAAGCCAGCCTCAGCAACAGCAAGGCACTAAGCAACTCAGTGAGACCCTGTGCTCTACATAAAACACAAAATAGGGCTGGGGATGTGGCTCAGTGGTCGAGTACCCCTGAGTTCAATCCCTCGTACCAAAAAAAAAAAAAAGATTGATTAAGTAAAAACCTTATAATCCTAAATTTGAATTAAAAATATTAGTAGGATCTCAAAATATGTTTTAAGATAGCACATATGCACACATACCCACACCTATACACCAAGGGGATAAGAAGACAAGCCATAAATCGGGAGAAAAGATTTGCAAAAGACATATCTAGTAAAGGATGGCTACCTAACATATACAAAGAACTCTTAAAAATCAACAATAAGAGAACAATCCCATTAAACAATGTGTCAAAAGACCTGCTTCACATAACAAGACATACAGATGGCAAATAAACATGTAAAAAGAGGCCTCATATCATATCCCATCAGTAAATTGCTAATTAAATCAACAATGAGATAGCACTACACACTTCTCAGAATGGCCAAAATCCAGAACACGGACAAGAGCAAATGCTGACGAGGCTATGAAGCAACAGAAGCTCTCATTTGTTGCTGGTGGAAATACAAAATGGCACAGCCACTTTGGCAGTTTCTAACAAAACTAAACATACTCTTAGCAATCTCTTTACTTAATTTTCTGTGAAAATAAAATTGCTGAACAAAAACCAATTCTTTTAAAACATAAAAAGATTCAAAAAATAACCTCATTACCCTAAAAAGGCCCAGAACTGAAAATCTACCCTGAACTAATGACATTCCTAGTGTCTATGTTATGGCCTTTAAAGGTAATCTCACAAAAAGAACTGGGGGAAGAAACTGATCTCCTGGAGAAAACACTGATTCCAGGTTTGGGTTAGAAAATGTACAAGATGAATCTGGAGCACTCATTCCTTCAGCCAGCAAGTGACAGCTAAGAATTTTGGTGTCAGGTCAAAGGAAGTCAGGAACCAACTTGAAGAGGCTCCCTGGAGCCAAGGAAGAACAAGATGGTCATCAATGAGAACAGCTGCAGGGGATTGAAACACATCAAATAGGTTTAAATCTTTGAGTTTAGAGTAATACTTGAAAAAAAATCCATTGGTCACATTTCATGGATGCTAGACAACCAACCAACAAATTTTGAATCAAACACTTATCTTGGCTTTCCTCTATAAACTACATCTTAGGATAACCATGCAGTTGATGAGAAGTCAGAAACAGTCTTACAAGTAAGTGGAGAAGGATGATAGAATTAGTACATCAGTCTTTGACAATAACTCATAATCCAGTAGATCTGAGAAATGATCACCAGTGACTGCTGACATCACAAAAAAAAAAAAAAGGAGACAGAAAGACTTTACGTGGCTCTTGCTGGAGGTACACAATATTGTCCCAACAGTATTGCCAAAAAGTTTTTGTTTTTTTTTTTTTTTTGGGTACTGGGGATTGAACTCAGGGGCACTCGACCCCTGAGCCACATCCCCAGCCCTATGTTGTGTTTTATGTAGACACAGGGTCTCACTGAGTTGCTTAGCGCCTCGCCATTGCTGAGGCTGGCTTTGAACTCACGATTCTCCTGTCTCAGCCTCCCTAAGTGCTGGGATTACAAGCGTGAGCGACCAAATCTGATTGAGACTTCCGTCTAGATCTAAAAACCAATTTAAGGAAAATACAGTGGATATAGGAACATTTTAAATAACATCACAGAGATGTGGTCAACAGAATCCAGACTGTGGAAAACTACAGGACAATGATACTCTTTTTTTCAACAAAAATTGCAAGGAAAAGAGAAGGTGAGAATGAATAAAAAAGGTAGAAGAAAAGAAGGAGAAAATATTGAAATTAAAATAGAATTAACATATAAACCGCCATAAAGGGGTTCAGCTTATTTAAAATATGATTCAAAAAGAGAAAAAATTAAAGAGGCTAGGGCTGTGGTTCAGTGGTAGAGCACTTGCCTAGCACGCGTGAGGCACTGGGTTTGATTCTCAGCACCGCATATAAATAAATAAAAAATAAAGGTCCACTGACAACTAAAAAATATTAAAAAAAAATATTAAAAGGCATTAATAAGACTATTGGGAAAATCTGAACACTGGATATTTAATATTGATATTAATTAATTGATTAAATGTTATTGATTTATTTTTATTATAATGATGATATTTTGGTTACATTTTTAAATAATTTCTTTGTTTTAGAAATATACACAGCAATATACATAAGTGAAATAATGTGATTTCTTGGATTTGTTCCAAAAGCAGCATGAGAAAAGAGGAAACAGGAAAGTATGTAAAACTTAATTGTCCTGAGCTGATCATTCTAGAATCTGTGTTATGTATATGGGAGTTCATTGAGTGTCTTATCTATTTGCATATACATTTGAATTTTGCCACTTCTGTATGTGTGTGTGTGGTGCTGGGGATTGAACCCAGGGCCTTGTGCACAGTAGGCAAGCACTCTACCAACTGAGCTATATCCCCAACACCAAAATGCCTTTGTAAAGAAACTTTGTTCCCCTTTGTGAAGAAATGGAACTTCAGAGGAGTTCTGACTGGTTTCTGTACAGCAGAAGCCAGCAACAAGCATTTAAAGAGCACCTACCATATACAGAGCTTAGTGAGACCACGTAAAAGGGATACTTCATGAGTCAAAGGACACACAGCAGCAGACCTGCAGGAGGAACAAGTCTAGAAGGTCTAATGTACTGCATCACTATTGTGGTTAATAATAGTGTATTATATGCAGAATTTTTGCTAAATGTGTGGATTTTTCTTACTCTTACCACATGCTCATAAAAATGGCTAACATAATATGAGACAAGGGATATGATCATTTGCTTCACTATGGTAAACATTTTACTATCAATATGGATCCCCCAACACCATGCTGTATACTTTAAATATACCCAATGCATTTTTTAAGAAATAGCTCAGGTGAAAGATAATATAGAATTATTGTGGTGATAGTGGAAATACAGTGAAGTAAGGATGTTTATTAGAAAAAAAAAAGTCAACCACTGTGAAATCTAGGCAGACACAGACAGAGGAACATGCAAATGCGTTGTATTTAATGTCCTTGAAAGAACCAATGAGCAAGCCAATTGTCTGCAAAGATAATACATTTCTCTATTTGGATGGAAGTTTAAGTTCTCTGAATTCTATTGGAATTAATACCTGAAGAATTTACATCTTTTTATTCATTTATGTTCAGAAACCAAGCATGCTCTTACAATTTATAAGGTCTGTGCTTTTGTCTATAAAACAAACAGGTAGCCAGCTTCTTTATAGAAAGATGAACAGAGTTGCAAACTATTGCTTGCCCATAACAGTCTTGACCTTTACCACACTATTTATTCCATTTCTGCTGTCCGACAACAGCTCACTGTATGCTTAAGGTCATAGAAAGAGACCGCCCTCAGGTCAAGCTGCCTCAAGAAACAGGTGCCTGTGGACACACCAGCATGGAAGACTGAGACCAGAATAGCACCTGGAATTAACCAGATGCTCTGCTTCTCTTATGCAGACCCTCTTTCTCTGCACAGGGGCTCCTTCTCTCCCCACTCCTTCCAGCTCCCTCTCCCTTTCTTTTAGCTTCTGTTCTGTCTTAATGTGCTGTCCCTGTGCCCACTGGGACCTCCTCAAGTCCAACTCCATCTCATGACTTTGCAGTCATGAAAATACCAATGTTTTTTTTTGGTTTCAGTTACAAGGGAAGTAATAGAATAGGCAGTGTAGCTTCCCAGGTCATTGGGCAGTCTGAGGACTTGCCAGTCAAGGCCTATGCTTGTCCCAGCAGCTGTGGCTCTGGGAGAGGTAGGCGGAATCACAGAGAATAAAACATGGCTGCCTGTTGCTCCTTAAACAGGGCCACAATGTGAAGAGGAATCTCTTAGAAGGGGCCATGGGGGAGGCTAGTACTATACAGATTTCTAATATATTGCACCAGCTCTTAATCTATTGCTACTAATTTTGATACGAGTCTCATTTACCAAAGCCCAAATTCTAACATATCTCAAGGATTTATTGAGGCCTACTCCATACAGAAAATGACCTTGGGTCCTAGGAACAAAACCACCACAGTAAATACCTGCCACCTCCCAGCTTCTTAGAAGATGCAAACAGAACATACTACCATTTTTTCCCACTTGGGAAAAGGCTTGGTGGGGGCTAGGGTGAGTTTTGTTCCTGCTAATATTTACCAATGTTTCAAGCTACCAATCATTATTTAACTAGCCACAGTTTGCTGAACATCTGTCATATTCTAGGCAATGTGCATGGAGTGCTTACATAAGCCATTGCACGTAATATTTCCAACGAGAATAGGTACCATGTCTACTTGACTTTGAGAGGCTGAGCAGTGTGTCTAAGGTCACACAGCTACCGAGTGGCAATCCAGAACTTGAATCCTGACCAGGTCACTTAGCTTCATTGGACTTCATCATATCTTCAGTGAAGAGGAGTCATATTTTGATCATCCAAATATTTTTTCTCAACTTGTTTGGACATGGTTTGGTGCCCAAGCTGCTGTCTCAGAATGACCTCGCTCATTCCAGGGACAAATGTCCCTGATTTAGCAAACTCATTCAATGGATACAACATTTTCTGATAAGGGGGTCCTGGTCTGCACAGCATGTACATGCATTTCAAAATGAACTCATTTATGATCACATTAAGAAAAACTCCAACATAATGAGTTTCTGTGGCCTTGTTTATGAAAAAGAACTTTTAGACTCTGCAATTACCCAAAGCAGTAAAGCAGCAAAGAAAGCCAGCATGTTAAATAATAATTGCAAATGTTATATAAATGAGAGTGGTTTGATTGGATTTATTAGATATGTGTTGCTGGCATTTTTAAGATATAAAGCATTTATCACAAAACGATGATTTCTTCACTTAAGCTCATTAGGAAATCACACATCAATTCACACATAATTACAGAGGAATTTCTGCTGCTCCCCACAAATCATTACCATATTAGTTAAAGTGGAATTGGCTTTTTTCATGGTTTGGAAAGGTGGGTTCAAAACAGAACCAATGAAAAGAGGAGCTACATCTCATCAGGGGGGCTTCATCTCCTTGAATCAGTCAGAGGACCGAGCGGTGAAAGGACTCTGAGACTAAAGGTTAGGGTTAGTCCTAAAGCAAACCCTGAGTTTTTCTCTCCCCCAGCAGGATTCCACTAAGGGGTCATCCTGCTCCAGGTACCAAATGAAGAGTTAAGAGCCTAGCAATTACTTGCACCAGACAAGTGATGATTTACTATTTGAGAGAACATCCGAAGAAAGAGAGAGTTAAGAGAAAAACAATAAATACTGGAAGTATAAACAAAAATGTAAGGAGTTTGTTCAATTTGGACATTTATTTCTATTTACTAAGCAAGGAGCAAGGCATCCAAGTATCCATCAACTAACCAAGAGGAAGAACGATCTTTCAATACTCACATAATTTCCAGGTAAAGGACCTTTCTGACTTCACATTGTATTCATAGATAACTTATAAAACATATGCTTATTGACCATTT
>PVHX01010834.1:0-59975 GCA_004024805.1 Geosciurus inauris | reverse complement strand
TGATATTTTTTCTTTTCTATAACAACAGTTAAGGACTTCCAGAAACTGTTTTAATTGCATCCTACAAGTTTAATACACTCCTCTCTCAGTATCTGTAGGATATTTGTTCTAAGACTCCCCTGTGAATATGAAAATCCACAGATGTTCAAGTCCCTTATATAAAAAGTCACAGTATTTGAATATAGCTTAGGCTCAATCTCCCTCCCATATACTTCAATTCATCTCTAGATAACTTATAGTAACTCAAACAATGTAAATGCTGTATGAATTAGCTGTTATTCTATGCTATTTAGGGAAGAAAGACAAGAAAAAAATCTGTACATGTTCAGGATATATACAATTTTTTCCAAATATTTGCAGTCACAGTGGGTTGAATCCATAGGTGTGGAACTGTGCATAAGGGCTCACTGGACATGATCCTTCATGGTCTGCAGCTCCAAGTATTTTCTAATTTGTATTAGTTGTGTTACTTTGACCCAGGAGTTAGAGGAAGCACTTTTTCATCAGGATCCTAAATGGGATTCACTTCCCTCTCATTTCCTGAGATGGCTGGTGTTCTCTTCCTCCTTATCCTATCTTCCCATGCCCTTAGTTTGCCCCTTTATGTGAGTGTCTACCTTTTGTGGGTTTGAGTGTTAGCATTACACAGTTATAAGATGCTTTTTCTTATCATTGGTGGGCTTTAAAACTCAAGATCCAAGGTTAGGCTTACTGTAGCTACCCACCTCTCACCAGGGTGAACACAGAAGCATCCCTGCCTGTCTCCCAAGGGTAGCTACAATGACTATTCTCTCTGATCACTAGTCCTTACTGTACTTCTGGTATCTGGTAGTTTTCTTTATTCTCTTGAATGTTAAGCCACACTTTTTTAATGTATCTACATATATATACACACACATATAAGATTAGACAAATATGTGAAAATATATATTTATATTTTTATCTAGAACTTCTAGATGTTTCTAGTCATGTTCAGGCTATTTGGTCTGCCATCTTTGCTAGAATTTCAAGTATTTCCCACTTATGGATTATCTTGTTATTAGAGAATTGCAATGTCTCTTTTCTTCCTGGTTTGTGCCTCCTGATGCCTTCTGAGAATCTTTTCTAAAAAAAATTTTTTTCAGTTGTAGATGGACACAATATCTTTATTTTATTTATTTATTATTTTATGTGGTGCTGAGGATTGAACCCAGTGATTCACGCATGCAAGGCAAGTGCTCTACCACTAAACTACAATCCCAGCCCGCCTTCTGAGAATCTTAAAAGAGAGTACCTCCCTGGTTTCTGCCCAATATTTCAACTTAGTGGTAGAGCGCTTTGCCTAGCATGTGAGAGGCCCTGGGTTCAATCCCCAACATAGAAAAATAAAAATTCAACCCTAGGCTAACTTCAAGTCCGCATTTGTAAAGTGTAAATCATACTGCCTTCTCTAAGAAGTGTGTGGTTCTTCTCTTGAGCATAACCATGGAATTATATCTGCTATAAACAAAGCAATGGCATCCTATGTATTTTCTCATTTTAAAATTTCACTTTGCAAATCATCCTGTAGCATACCACTGCTGAGATTACAGCCACATAAGAATTTCCTAGCTAAATAAAAATAGCACTCAGAAAGTGTTTCTACAGAGAAACTAATACAAAAACTTTGGGGTGAATTGCAATTTCCATTTCACAGGTTAGGAAACTGAGGCACAGCAAAGTCAAATCTATGCAAGAGAAGATGCTGGAGTTCTAATCTAAAGGGCAAATTTGGACTGCACGCTGTTTTTAGAGCCCATTTTCCTGAGTTAGGGAATGCAGCCATGTCTAATGCAACATCCATGGAGTTTGGATACCCAACAATGAACATTCATGCTTAGAGGTATTTTCGTGTGCTGGATATAGCCAGATAACAATGGCTTTTAAATCTTGAGTGCTTTTCCTGTCTGTTGCTATTGCAATAAACAAAAGCAATTCGGGCTATGTTTACTGATAATTTATAAGCAAGTGCAGCAAGCAGTAGGAGGAGGTGGAGCAGCTGATGTCTTTTGGAATGTACATAATACTTCAAGAGCTTGGCTCATGCCTTACTTTCTATTACCAACTAAACAAGGAACCAAAGGGCCATGTGCAGCGAATGCCAGCTTACCCTTCCCACTTCAACAAGGTTGGTCACCATGATTATGCTTGCTGTATTTTCATGCCACACCATCCTCCAGAAGTCATAGATGGTCTCCTGCATTGGCCCTGAAGCAAAATGGAAGAGAGATTTTGTTTTTCTTTGTTAGGTATTCAACTGCAGAATTTCTGAATTTGCAAATAAATCTATCAATATCCACACACAGATCTCTCATTTTTATAGATGAACATAAAAAAAGAGATGATCTTTCTCAAACTGTTCCTATAGAAATATCAACTCCTTCATTCATGGTTGAAGTTTCTTATGTCATCAAACATTATCTGCATTTGAGCTCTTTTTACCCCTCTTAATCTACTACTGTGAAAATAAGTTATTTCTCCATCATTTAGCTATTTATCTCCATAATACTCAAGAGTGAAATTTTAAGAAATGGATAACATTACTTTTTCTGCTAACAATTGGCAGATATCCCACAGAAGTGGTACAGAGAAAGAAATGAGCCTCTATAGGAAAAATGGCCTTTTCTTCTTTCTAATATTTTTCTTATTTGGTATCATCTGTCAAATTAATCCATTGTTTTCTGCCTGACTTTCTCAGTGAGAGAGAAGTTAAGAGTCTTAAGCAGTTGTACTACTCACTGAACACAAAGATTCCTGGCAGAACATGGCCAGGCTTCAGATTTCTTAGCTCTTGGCGGAGCATTTGAAAACTCTTTCCTATGGCTTGAGGAAAAAAAGAGGAGGTGTTGGGGGGGAGTTTGTGTATTACAAAATTCCTAGACTACTGATACAATCTGGTGAAGAATGTTGGAGTTTAAAATTTCTTTAATCCAGATTTTTAAGAAAATATTTTTAGTTGTAGATGAACATAATTACATTTATTTTATTTATTTTTATATGGTGCTGAGGGTTGAACCCAGTGCCTCAGTCATGCTAGGCAAGCACTCTACCACTAAGCCACAACTCAGTCCCTTTAATCCAGATTTTTAAAAAATTCCTAAATTTTATTTGATGCCCATGCATACTCGAGGGTATAAATATAACAGTATAAATCTTGTGATGACAAGAAGAAATGTGAGGAAGTGAAATTTCAAAGGCTTGGAGAATCACATGATATATGGGGAATTTTACATAATCAGGCACATTCAGAGCCAGCATCCCTGGTACTGCAGGATCTTGACATTACAGATTACTGGATCCGGAGCTCAAATATTTGAACTTGAGATTTGCTTCTGCCTTTTACCTGGCCATGTGATTTGGAGCAAGTTACTGAGGCCACTGTGAGCCTCAGCGTCTTCTCAAGGCTATGTGAAGCAACTGTAGAATTAATACACATGTGAGCATTTTATAAATGGCAAAGCAACAAAAGGAAAACAAGGTGCATGGAAGATATTTATTAATGATCATCCCTGTGCTGAGCAATAATGGCACACCCCAAAGCCCCTTCAATCTCCCTCGCATTCCTCTGGAGCAATTGGCAACTGGTTCTTGTTCAATTCTTCTTCCTTCTCCTCCTTGTCCAGGCCTCCTTCGTCATCCTCCAGAACATGCACTCTGAGTATTCCTCGCTGCTGCTTCTGAGTCACTCCGATCCTCCCACAATGGCTGCTCAGTTTCCTGGTGTCTCTCTATCTAATCTTTGGGGAGGGGACCATGCATGCCACCTCCTGTGAAGCCACATCATCCATCTCAGCTCACTCCCTTGGTATGTGCGTGCCATTCTCCTGATGTTTAGGCTGAAGACTTCAGTGACTTTAATCTAAGGTTACAGAGGTGACAAGTAAACATCGGATTCCATCAATCACATTTTTAGCTTGCACAGAGCTACGTTCACTGTATACTTAATAGCTTGTTACTTATTCACAAGGAAAAAATTGCACTGAGTCCATCTTTGTGCAGACACAGTTTCCCCAATGTGACCCCTGAAACAAACTGGTGGCCTTCCCAAGGTATACAGGCCTGTGCCACCTACCTCAGAAATAGCTCTGATGGCAGTGGCTATAATGGAGGAGTCAGATGGTCTTGCATCAACCTGCTGACTGCAAGACTCCACCTTCTTCCTACCTTGGGAAAGAATGTTTGAAGGAAGGTCTTTGAAGTCCCCAGATATAAATAAAGCACATGTGGGGGCCATTTTGCCTTTTTGTCATCTGCCAGAGGCCTGAGGGATCATCTGGTTGTGGGCCTGTCCTACCCCCGCGTTTTGAAACTATTTTCTATGTTCTGTGTTTTTTTTTGTCACCTTATTTCTTTTAGTAAAAGACCAGTCAGAGAATCTTTTCCCTACTGTCCACGTGGGATGTGGGCAACAAGACAAGGAATCCAAAATAGCAGATGAAGGACTCTGAAAAACTTTTTCTTTCAAGGAATGAAAATGTGCAATTGATAGCCTTGCATTTGATTTCCATGGTTTGTGGCTGGGTGGGAACCACTCTAATTGCTGTGGAGGTACATTTACAGATGTTTGCACAATAAGCAAGGAGGTTATTCTTGGCAGCTGTCCCCCGGAGGGACTCTAGAATTTGAAAGGTCCGGTCTAGAAATTTCAACATTATCAGGCCAATAATGCATTGCATTTCCTCCATGGTAGTTGGCACAGGCAGTCGCCAGCTGAGGAGGAACTGTCTAGAGGGGACATTCACCTCCACCAAGCCCCAGAAGAACAAAAGAAAAGGGCAGAAAGAACTAGAATATATGAATAATTGTGAAACACAATAAAAGCTGAAGGAAAAGACATTCAAGGATGGGCTCTATTATGCAAGAAGAGTTCTCTAGTTCATGGGGAGAGAGAGAGATTAGAAATTAGAATTTCAAACCTTGATAGATGACTTGTACCCCTTCTTTTCACATTTGAATTTTATACAGTATTTTTTTGCATTAACAAAAGCTGCAGAGAAGTCAAGGTCCTTTAAAACCTCACAGTGAGATATTCAAAAAAATTTTTTTAAAGCAACGCACAAATACCGATTGCTTTTCCATCATTAACACAATAAAATCTAACATCTTTTGAGTTAAGTTCTACTTCCCAGATCCTGTTTGAAGTACTCCGTATTATCTCATTAGCTTTAAAAATCCCCATCCTATGTAACGTGTCCAATTGTTCTCCATTTTACTGAAAGGAGGCTAAGGCATAGAAAATCAAGTAAGTTGCCCAAGGTCACACAGATAGTGAGCTGTAAGGCTGTTTTAAATCCAGTGGTCTGCCTCCATTTATCCCAGGGTCTCCTTCTGAATGTCAAAAACAGTTTAGAAGGGCTCGACAAAACAGGAGTGTACCCTGTAGTCACTACAATCCCCATAAGACAGAAGATAAACCATGTCAACCACACAGAAACAACCTCTTTGTAAATGGTTTTACATCAGGTCACTTCCCTCCTTTAACATCCCCAATGGCCTCCTGCTGCTACAGAATAAAATCCAACTTCATGAGCACAGCCAGCTCCCAAGCTTCTCTGCCTTCCCCAACCCCTCTGCTAAGGCAGGGGAAGCATTTCCAGTACATGACCCTTCTGGCCTCACTGCTCTCCTGTTCCCTGCTCTCGCACCAGTGGCCTTCACAGCCCACCTGAAATGCCAAAGTAGCTACACACTCCTGGAATCCACACCTCCCTCCCATCCATTCCTTGTCCCTCAGTCAGAGCTCATCTCTGAAAAATGCAACCCTGACATGGCATTTTCCTGCTTAATATGTTCCAAGAGGGACAGCATACAACCTGAATCCTTTAGTTTGGAAACCTGAGCGGGGCCACTTTTCTAAGACCCAAATTAAGTTTCCCTGTGTTTTCATAACATTTAATATCATTTGTAGAGCTAGTGGGTTTTACTACGTGTTTTCTCAGTGTTCTGGGACCTTGTCCCCCTTAGCTTCCCTCATCTATTCTGCGTCCTGGCCTCAGCTGGAGTGAACAGCAACCTCCTCATTCACCAGCTCACACTCAGTCTATGTTTAAATGCTAAGCATCCTGTGCCAGGGATACAGTGAGGTAGGTAAGGGATGCAAAGGTGACTAGGATATCATTTTCTGTTTTTCTGGTACCATGGATTGAGCCCAGGAGTGCTTAACCATTGAGCCACATCTTCTGTCCTTTTTTATTTTTATTTTATTTTGAGACAGGGTCTCACTAAGTTCCTTAGGGCTGTTCTAAGTTGTCAAATACAAGAGGCTGGTCTTGAACTTGTGATACTGCTGCCTCAGGCTCCCAAGTCACTGGGATTATAGGTGTGTGCCACTGTGCCCACCTAAGCTTGTCATTTTCTAAGTTAGAGCTAAGGTTATCTTCTCATATCAAGAGTAGTAAGGCCACTGCCCTAAGACACCGAAACTACTAACTTAGATCTGCATAGCCCTGAGCAATGTGAGGATCCCCTAAAGGGAATATGACTCGTTTCAAAGTATTAATTCCCCAGTGCTTAACTTCTATGTGGACTCTGCCCAAACTATCTTCTCCAGTGGGAGCCTCCATGCACAACTCTCTCGTGCATTTGACAAAATATTTGCTCATTTCAAATGCGACTGGGGCACTGCTCAGGTGTGAAAATCTACAGGTTATCAAGGGGAATGACTAGGATATACATATATACACATAATTTTTTGGTATCAGGGATTGAACCCAGGAACATTTAACCACTGAGCCACATCCCCAGCCCTTTTTAATATTTTATTTAAAGAAAAGGTCTCTCTGAGTTGCTTAGTGCCTCTCTGAGTTCCTTAGTGCCTCACTAAGTTGCTGAGGTTGGCTTTGCATTTGTAATCCTCTTGCCTCAGCCTCCTGGGCTGCTGGGATTATAGGCCTGTGCCAGCATCCCCGGTAGGGGTAGAATTTTGACCGCAGGAAGCCTTGGTATTTGAGCTCACTTTTGGATGCATCAATAATGAATGTGAAAAATAAAGAACAGTAAACAAATAGATTGTGCATCATATTGATTAAAGAGAGGGAAACTTTAAAAACATTTAATGATATGTTGAGCCAAGGATGACTGTCCTGGTATGAAATGGCTCATGGAGGAGACCAGAACTCCATGAAGGGCTAAGTTTGTATCCAAAGACAGCAGCAGTGTGGCTCAAGGTGATGTTTCAAAATGAACAGCACATGAGCCTAGGGACAGGAAGGTCAGCATAGTCTTGGGGTCCAATGAGGCCCCAAGCTGGCCTTGCGCTGTTGGCATGGTCAGGGTGGGACCTACGGCTCCTCACAGTAGAGTTCATGTGAGCTTTCAGGTCCAGGCCACATTGTCCTGGAAATTAACAGGGCTTCCATCTGAATCTGAGTAGGGAAGACTGGAGCTGCTCTTGGGGGACAGTTTTGAAGTTCAGGAGGACTCCTGTTGTTCCTAGTGTTTTGTATGCAAATAAATAAACCAATGGTCTTAGAATGAGGAGGACGCAGGATAAGGATGGTGAAGGAGCTGAACAACTCAAGAACAGGGAACCCTTTGTGCATATCAGTCCTGAAATGCTCTGATGGGACTGATGGAGAGGTTGGGAGCGGAGGGAGGGAATGGTGGGGTCACAGCAAGTAGAAGGACAGAAGGAAGGAGAGTGGCCCTAGGATGGCCCAGCTGCAGAAAAGCCAGGCACTGGGCTACACTGTCATGTTCTTCAGTCTCCAGTTCACTCCATCAGAACTGGAGACACTGGACTGCAATGTGAATGTGGAAAAGACGAGCCCGAGATTTATGCATTAATTTTAAAGCTCTTGCTACAAACATAAAAGTGGCCCTAAATTTTTGATCCATTATTGCTGTTGTTGCTGCTGGCAATAATCTATCATAAGCTTTATGAAGTCAGTTATTCAACAGTCAGAGAATTGGACATCCCTTCAGTGGTTACTGAGTAAGTTTTTATTACAAAACTTTATGTGATTTTTCAATATGATACTGCCATAACATTTAGGTCCATAATTTCACATTTAGTGTCTTTTCATTTTTGCAGAAGTGAAATGTAAAAGGTAAGATCTGTCACTGCATTTTACAGACTGCGGCTATAATGGTGACACTGCATTAATAATCCTTAACATCACTTATTTGATAGACACATTTGCTCTCCCCTGAGGCTACTTATGTTAGAATTATAGAATTTTTATGAATAATTTTTAGTTTCAGCTGCAGAGAAAGAAAAACGAAATTGACATGGCCAGGTACATGGGATGTGATCTGCTCATTTTTCTCAACTGATAAGAATATCCCAAGAAAATTACCTTTTAAAAGAAAAAAATAGAAATCAACTAAAGAATGAGAAGCAACTACGTTAAGAATTGTTCTAGAGCTGAGGCTGTAACTCAGTAGTAGAGCACTTGCCTGGCATGTGTGAGGCACTGGGTTCGATCCTCAGCACCACATATAAATAATAAATGAATAAAATAAAGATCCACCAACAACTAAAAAAAAATTTAAAAAAAAAGAATTGTTCTATAATGGTGAAAACTTGGGAATATTTTATTTACCTTAAATTCAAAAATAGAATTGGCAGTCTGTTAAACAGCATTTTCTAAGGATAGCTCTCAGGCAAAGCACCATGGCAGAGTTACAAGGTTAGGAAAGTTCCCCAGTCCACTGGAATTTTAATTGTTGACAGTAGAAGAAGAGAAAATTGACACTGGAGCTACAAAAAAAGACATTTTTAGAAGGAGTGTCAAAAGTGATGACTTAAATGATGACATTAAGTAGTGTTTTCTGTTAGTAAATTTCAGGGGCTCCCATAGGATGACAAGTCCCTTCTTAGGCTAGAGTAGGTTTCCCTGCTGCGCAAAACAGTGTCCTTTCTGTGGCTCACTCTGGTTGGCAGGTACTTGCCATTTGTTGTATATCTTCTAGATTGACTTCACTCCTTCATAGTTTTTATACCTCTTTTCATACAAAAATTAGTCATAGCCTTCCTGCTGTCCCCATGAACTGCTTTTCCTCTAGACCCCATAGTGATGTTCACATTTCATTTACACCCTCCCACAAAATCCTTTTGGACTGAAATAAAAAGGATGCCAACATTTACTGTGCAAATATTCCTGGCTTTTTCTACATAATTAGTTTTGTAGGTTGTTTGTTTCTAGGTGTATTACCAAAACATATGAAACCCTTTTGGACACTAAAAGGTTATGTCGAATTTAATTAGGAGAAAATTGGTATAAACCAAACATTAGTGGACAGGCTGCACATAAACATTAAACCAGCCTGGGAAACCCTTGTTTGTAATTTCATTTAGAATTCTTCAACCATTCTCTCTTTTTTGGACTTTCACTCTATTCACTTATTCAACTAAAAATAATTATGTTTAAAAATAAAAAAGAAAAAGCAATTACATACTATATATTATTTTGTCTTAAAGATAAATTTAATCAATAGCTTTGCTTTTAATTCTAATCTTTAACTTCCCATTTTCCAAATTATTATTATCTAGTATCTTAGTTCCAATATGGGCTTATCTTACCTGGATCCATCTTTATTTTAATCTCTTTTTTGGTCATACTCTTTGTTTTTGGTACCAGGGATTGAACTCCACTGAGCCAAATACCAAGCCCTTTTCTTTTTTTTGTCTTTTATTTAGAGACAAGGTCTCACTGAGTTGCTTTGCACCTCACTTTTGCTGAGGATGCCTTTGAATTTGCAATCCTCCTGCCTCAGTCTCCTGAGCCAATGGGATTACAGACGTGGGCACCACTGTGCATGGCTCTTTATGTATATGTGTGTGTGTGTATGTGTGTGTGTGTACATATATATATATTTTTTTAATAAACTTTCCTATTTTTTATTTTTGTTTTCCTGTATTTGTGTTTACTAAAATAAATCTCATGCATTTCCACATTATCATTAACTATGTCTTAAGTTGTAGCAAAAACAGATAAAGAAGAACTTTTTAAGAAATTAAGTTGAAAACCAAATGACTCAAGCATTCTGAATTCTTTCTTCCTTTCCTCTACCCAGAACAAGATCTTTACAAATGAAAGTAAAAATTTACAAGGTTACCCTTAAAGTCTGAATAAAATTATTTCTTTTTTTTGTTTTGTTTTGTTTTGGTACCAGGGATTGAACTCAGGTGCATTTAACCACTGAGCCACATCCTCAGCCCTTTGTTGTGTTTTATTTAGAGACAGGGTCTCAGTGAGTTGCTTAATACCTCACTAACTTGCTGAGGCTGGCTTTGAACTCAAGATTCTCCTGCGTCAGCCTCTCGAGCTGCTGGGGTTATAGGCATGCAACACCACGCCTGGCTGACAAGAAATTCTTTCTGATACCCATTTAGACAGATATATTTGGTAAAAAAAATCCCAGATAAATATATCTTTTTTAAAGACTTTGCTGTCTTACTACACATGGCACATGATGATTTTAATCACAATCATGGTCTTATGAAAAAGCACATAATATCCTCTAAGTTCACCCATGTTGCAAATGACAAGATTTCCTGTTATTTTTTTAAGGCTGAATAGTATTCATTGAGTACATATGCCATATTTTTAAAATCCTTTCCTCAATTAATGGACACTTGGCTATTTTGAAGCATGCTGTAATGTGCCTGTATTATATATTCAAAATACCTAAAAGATAGGATTTTAAATGTTATCACCACAAAGGCTTGATAAGCATTTTGAAGTGACAGATATACTAGTCACCATGATGTAATCATCTCACAATGAATACATACATTGAAATATTCTGTACCCAATAAACATAATAAATTAAAGTAAAATTTTATAAAATAAGAACAGTTTTTTAAAAAAAGCATTTGTTTTGAGACAACATAGAACTGGGCACCTTCTTAACAATACAGCATCAGTTTTCTTCAAATTACTCTTTGTCAATTTAGGTTTTATTACCCAAGGAATCCATTTCTGATCATGGCATCCATAACAAGCTAGGTAAATGTGATTTAACAAGATCGATTTTTGACTTTATCTTTTCATTTGCAACCTGTCTTTAAATGTTCTCACTGCTAAAGAGCAAGTTTATTAAGAGCACAGGGCTCAGACATCTATGAAACTGACCATGTGGTTAATTAGCTGGTATGTTTGGAAATTAATCTGATGAAGAGAAACTGAAGGAAGTTTCTAGATAAGCTGTTGAGTGCATTTATTCATCTCTCTAGGAAAACCACAGATGGGTGTAAGATGCAGGCAGGATCTACACAAACATGGCCCTGAGTCCCTAGAATCCTTAGCCTCATGGGAGGGGGTGTCACTCTTTCTTTTGCATAAATTACATTGTTTCAAAGCCTCCCTATTTAATATTGGAAACTAGAGAATACTACATTTCACTAGGTACTATTAAATCAGTCTCTGAAAGGACATAACAAATGAATCCAAAACACAATCTATAACTCATTGACAATATAAGAACAACTTAGCCAATGTTAGATCTCATTTGTGCTTCAAGTACAAACCACCATGATGCTTCAAAGAATAAAAACAAATGTTGTTTACTGAAGGATAAGCTCAATTTTTTAAAAAAAGTTCTTTTGATTGTACTTAGAAATAATTTCAAGTATTCTTCTCCATTTGGAGACCAGAATGTCAGATACAAAAGCTTCTTTATAGAGTGTGTAGAACTTGCGTGGAAGCCCTGAGAATATTCTCTTTCAAGAATGGCTTGCCCAGGAAAGCAAAGTGAACCAATATGAACTGCTCCAAAAGACTGGAGGGGGATTTGGAGTTGGGAAATATGAAACATATTTGTGTTTCTGAAAATCCTTATTAAAACTATACCACATGGAAGAAATGCATGAGAAACAGATTAACAGCAAACAGAAAGACACTAGAGCAGCTTCCACTGTTGTGCTGGGGTTGGGGATCTGTAAATACGTCTACTATAAACCTTTACTCTGTACTTTTCTTATTTTCATAGAAAAGCTTGATTCCAGCTGCAGTGTCTAGAGGAACCTTTTTTTGGTTTCTCTTTTTCAAATGATGGACAAAGTAGAATCATGGACTAAACTGACCCTACTAAACTAACCCAATCATGGACTAAACTGACCCTAAACTGTATGGGGGTATACAAATAAAGTTAGTGCATAGCTAAACAAAGTTAGTTTAATAATATGGAGTATCTCCAAAAAAAGTGCCTGGATTTACTCACACATGTGAAGAGAAAGTGTTTCTAAAAACAGAAGGTGATCAGCTCTTAACTGAAGAAACAAATAGCCAGAGATGTTAGAGATAATGACACCAAGGTATTTTGAGGGAAGCATATGCTTGTTCAAATGAGATATCCTTCCTGCCTGGCTGGGATATTCCACTGTCTGACTGCTGTCTGGTAGCTCCTTTATACACTCACTCATTCTCATATTCTTCCTGAGTATCTGTGTCATGCTGGCTATCTACCAGATAGTTGGTATCACTCATTGAATAAATGAAACCCTTCTTCTGATATCCTTGTCCTGAAGCATCCTTGAAATCTCCCTCTTTAGCTGCAGATACAGAACGCCCTGCCAGGTTGTACACAGTTTTGTCTGCAGTTACGTTTCTTACTGTAAATGATCACCTGGTATCTGGTTTTCTATTCCTGTGGTGTCTGCCAGTCTGAGGAGGAATCCTGAAATATGACACCAAGCATCAGAGTCTCTGAGCATTAAAGGCAGGTGGTGAGGATGCCAATGCCATATGACATAGGGCCTGTCTGGATGGTCAATTCTCCATAGGCCACAGTCTCTAGGAACGGTTCTAAGTCTTCTAAAAATGTACAGCCCAGGGTTATTTGCATAGGAAAAATCAGTATCATATCACTAGCTATTTAAGGATTTTACACAAGATTACTTATATTTGGAAATGTGAACATACATAATTAGTAAGACCTATTCTTTATGTGTGTGGTTTTAGTACATATTTCAGGTCAGTGAATATGGGTCTAGTACATATTTAAGGTCAGTACATATTTAAGGTCAGGGAATGTTATTTTATCAATATTTGTGTAGCACCTTCCACATCAGGTACCTCTATGTATTTATATATGTGAATACATTTAATCCCCACAGTGGCCTCTAGGAGGCAGTATAGTGAGGTGGGATGAACTTTGATGCTAGAGTTCAATAGCCTGCATATGAACATGGGTCTTCTCTACTCCCTGGGTCTGTGACTGAGCAATTCAAAACTCTTTGCTTTAATTTGCCAGTCTATAAGTTGGGGACAACAATATTTCCTATCCTTGATATTCATAGTAAAGATGAAATGAGTTACTTTATACATAAATGCACAGAACATTGGCACATAGGAAGCAGTATCCTGGTTATTGTTAGTTTACTAAACACTAGTTTTATTTATTTTAAATAGATCTAGGAGATTCAGTAACTTCTCTATGGCAGCACAAGAATCTGGACCCAGGTCTTCTGACTGTGGTACTTCTAGTACATCTTGCTTTAAGAAATAAAAGTATACCATGGGACCTGTTAGTTTCCTATCATTAGGAGAGAGCATTTTCTAACATAAATGCTAAAATTGCATATTTAATATAAATAAATGCTAATTTTGGGAACAAATGTAAAAGAATAACATATAAGGCAGGCCCAGGACAGCCCCACCAATCTCCACAGAGACCAGGCAGGTCCAGGACAGCCCCAGTGATCCCCATGGAGCCCAGGCCCAGGACCACCCCACCAACCAATGTGGAGCCCAGGCCCAGGCACAGGCTCAGGACTGCCCACTACACTGAGGACCATGCCCACACAACACAGTGCTACATCTCCAGTGGACCCAAAGCCATCGCTGGATGTGCCCTTTCAGCCCTATCTCTAAAAATGGTTGTAGCCACCTTGAGACACTTCTAACACTATCTCAGTTTCCCCAGCTCCTGCCACCACCGTCTTTAGTTGTGGCAACTTCTATCTTGAGACACCATGTGGTGGCTGGAAGACCAACAAGGTACTTGTGAGTTTGACATTATCCAGCCACCAACCATGGACATAGCCACTTCCATCTAAGGACAACAGCCAGGACATGGAAGACCATCACCAAGGCCACTCCAGAGAGACAAACCCATACCTCATACCCCGCTGGCGGAGAGGAGTTCTGCACTGAGTTTTCCTATTTACCAAGGTGTGGCTCCACCCAAACTGCCTTCATTTTGTGACATTGTAGCCACCACCGTAGCCCTCCCCACATGGTAATTTCCACCATGGTATGTCAGACAGGGCAAGGATGCAGCTGCCTGTTGCAACACCACATACCACACTGCAGCATCACCAAATAGCCCACCAATGCCATTGTACAGCCCATCCTTCCAGCCCTATCTTCACTGTCACCTCCATCATCTTTAGCTGGGGCAGCTTCCACTTTGGGACACTTGGGCCTGGAAGCCCAACATCAAGGTACCTATAGGCTTGACACTACTGCCACCAACAACTAGGGACATGGCTGCTCCCGTCTAGGGGCAATAACCAGAACATGGAAAACCTCCACAAAGGTCCCTTTGGGCCTGGTTACACCAGAGGTATCTGTACTCAGTGTATTAACAAACGCCATCCTATCCCAGAGGCAACAAGAAGCATTTCACGGGGTAAACTCTCTCTTTTTTCTCCTGCTAACAGCCAATATCTTTTGATTACCTTTTCACTAGAACTATAATCTAATACCTCTAGATTCCCACATTCTATCTTATAAACATCTTATCCTAACTCCCCCCTGACACTGCCCAACATTAGAAAAGGTAAACCCTTATGTAAATCCACTGGCTGTATGGTACAAGATAACAGAACTCATCATTTCTGTTTATAGCAACAAAAGTGTAAATGTCAAAATAGAAGCTAATTGATTTATGGCTGCATATGAGTTGCATTGGGTGCTGTAAACATTGATATCCCCTTTAAAGGTGGGGTACTTATAACTTGCAGGGATACTACAAGATTATAGGGTAGAAGCTGCAATACCTCAGATCTGCACTGAAAGAGAGGAAGACACATAGACAACATGAAAAAAGATGGGTGGAAATTACCCCAAACAAACCAAGATACTACAACAATAGAATCCATTGACAGCACAGTAGATGAAATGTCAGATAAAGAGTTCAGAATGTACATAATTAAAATGATCTGTGACTTAAAGAATAACCTAAGTGAGCAAATACAGGCAAAAATTGATCACTCCAACAGAGATGAGAGTAAATGTAGGCAACTATTCATCACAACAATAGAGATAAGAGAGCAAATACAGATAGCAAAAGACCACTTGAAGAAAGCAATAGAGTTTCTGAAAAAAACCCAAACAAACCAGAAATACTTAAATGAAACAATAAATGAAATAAAAAACTCAATAGAAAGCGTCACCAACAGACTAGATAACTTGGAAGACAGAACCTCAGACAACAAAGACAAAATATACAATCCTGAAAATAAAGCTGACCATACAGTAAATATGGTAAGAAACCATGAACAGAATATCCAAGAACTATGGGATAACATCAAAAGACCAAACCTAAGATTAAATTGGAATAATTTGAGGAGTATTGGTATTAATTCTTCTTTGAAGGTATTGTAGAACTTGGATGAGAAACTACTGGTCCTGGGCTCTTCTTTGCTGGTAAGCTTTTGATGGCACCTTCTATTTCCTTGCTTGAAATTCATCTGTTTAAGTTGCATAGGTCCCCTTGATTCAGTTTGGGCAGATCATATGCCCCTAGAAATTTTTCAGTGTCTTTAGGATTTTCTATTTTACTGGAGTATAGATTTTCAAAAGAGTTTCTAATTATTTTATGTATTTCAATAGTGCCTGTTGTGATATTTCCCTTTTCATCTCAAATTTTAGTAATTTGAGTTTTCTCTCTCCTTCTTTTCATTAGGGTAGATAAGGGTCTATCAATTTTATTTATTTTTTTCAAAGAACCAGCTTTTGTTTTGCCAATTTGTTGAATTGTTTTCTTTGTTTCAATTTCATTGATTTCAGCCCTGACTTTAATTATTCCCTGTCTTCTACTTCTTTTGGTGTTGATTTGTTCTTCTTTTTCTAGAGCTTTGAGATGTAATGTCAGGTCATTCATTTGTTGACTTTTTGTTCTTTTAATGAATGAGCTCAATGCAATGAACTTTCCTCTTAACACATCCTTCATAGTGTCCCAGAGATTTTAATATGTTGTATCAGTGTTCTCATTTACTTCTAAGAACTTTTTTATCTCCTCCTCAATGTCTTCTGTTATCCATGCATCATTCAATAGCATATTATTTAGTCTCCAGGTGATGGAACAGCTTCTATTTTTTTAATTTTATCATTGATTTCTAATTTAATTCCATTATGGTCTGATAGAATACAGGGTAGTATCTCTATTTTTTTGTATTTGTGAAAAGTTGTTTTGTGGCATAACATACAGTCTATTTTAGAGAAGAATCCATGTGCTGCTGAGAAAAAGTGTATTCACTTGTTGGTGGATGAGATATTCTGTGTATGTCTGTTAATTCTAAATTATTGATTGTATATTTGAGTTCTATGGTTTCTTTGTGTAGTATGTGTTTGGAATATTTGTACAGTGGTGAGAGGGGTCTGTTAAAGTATTATTGTGTTGTGGTCTATTTAATTCTCAAAATTGAGAAGGATTTGTTTGATATCCATGGATGCTCCATTGTTCAGGGCATAGATATTAATTGTCATGTCTTCTTGATGTATGGTTCTCTTAAGCAGTATGAAATGTCCTTCTTTATCCTTTCTATCTTTGGTTTGAAGCTTATATGATATGAGAATGGAAGTCCTTGCTTGTTTACAAATGCAGCCCATGTGAGTGATACTTTTTTTCCATTTTTTAACCTTCAATCTGTGTCTCTTTCTATGAGATGAGTCTCTTGGAGGCAGCATATTGTTGGGTTTTGTTTTCAATCCAATCTGCCAGTATATGTCTTTTGATTAATGGATTTAGGCTATTAACATTCAGGGTTCTGATTGAAATATGGTTTGTATTCCCATTCATTTTGATTTATTTTTGGTTTTTAACTTGACTTGATTCCTCCTTTGATTGGCTTTCATTTAGTGTAGTTCCTCCCTTTGCCAATTTTCGTTGTTCTTTTCCATTTCCTCCTCATGAAATATTTTGCCAAGAATGTTCTCTTGTGCACGCTTTCTTACTGTAATTTTTTTAACTTCTGTTTATCATGGAAGGTTTTTATTTCATCATCAAATTGGAAGCTTAATTTTGCTGGATATAAGATTCTTTGTTGGCATCCATTTTCTTTTACAGCTTAGTGGATGTTCTTCCCAAATTGCCTGGCTTTGCGGGGTCTGGGTTGAGAAACCTGCTGAAATCTGAATTGGTTTCCTCCTGTATGTAATCTGTGCCTTCTCTCTTGCAGCTTTTAAAATGCTATCCTTATTGTGTATGGTAGGCATTTTCAGTATAATGTGCCTTAGTGTGAACCTGTTGTAGTTTTGTACATTTGGTGTCCTGTAAGCCTCTTATATTTGATTTTCTAGTTCATTCTTTATGTTTGGGAAATTTTCTTGATATTATTTCATGGAAGGATTGTGCATTCCTTTGTTTTGTATCTCTTTGCCTTCCTCTATTCCAATAATTCTTAGATTTGGTCTTTTGTTGTTATCCCATAATTATTGGATATTTTGTTCATGGTTTCTTACCATTTTCATTGTGTGGCCAACTTTATTTTCAAGATTATATATTTTGTCTTCATTGTCTGAGGTTCTGTCTTCCAAGTTATGTAGTCTGTTGGTGATGCTTCAAGAATTCATTCAAGAATTCATTCAAGAATTTCTGCTTTTTTTTTTCTTCAGAATCTCTATATCTTTCTTGAAGTAATATTTTGGTCCCTGTATTTGTTCTCTTACCTCTTTGTTGGAGTGGTCAATTGTTGCCTGTCTTTGCTCTCTAATCTCTTTGTTATTTTGATCAATTGTTGGCCTGTAATTGCTCTCTCATATTATTCTGTGCTTCACAGATCATTTTAATTATGTATGTTCTGAACTCCTTCTCTGACATTTCATCTACTGTGCTGTCAATGGATTCTATTATTGTAGAATCTTGGTTTGATTGGGGCATTTTCTTCCCTTGTTTTTTCATGTTGTTCATGTGTCTTCCCCTCTAGCAATGCCATTCTGAGGTATTACAGTTTCTACCCTATAATCTTGTAGTGTCCCTGCAAGTTACCAATACCTCACCTCTGGTGTAAATGGGCCTACAGGTACCTCAGTAATGGTCTTCTTGGTGCTGGCTATTGTTTGTAGATGGAAGTAGGCTGGAATAGCTCTCCATTGGTAGATGGGGCCACAGCATGGTCAGTCTCCTCCTCCATTTGTTGGGCCCAGGTCAATTGGCTCTGCCTCCTCTGCAGGTTGGGCCAGGGCTGTCTGCCTAAAAAGCACTCTAATACTGAGTTGCAACCACAGCCCAAGAGGAATAACTTCTAATGTTCCATATCATAGTAGGATAACTATGGTTGACAACAATTGAATATTTCAAAATAGCTAGTGGAAGGGATTTTAAATGCTCCAAATCCAAAGAAATGATACATGTCTGAGGTGACACATGGTGACCATTTACCCTGAAGTGATCATTACATACTGTGCACATGTATTAAAGTCTCATACTATACCTCCTACAAATGTTTACAATTATTTTGTGTCAATTAAAAATAACATTTTAAAATTAGGAAGTAAAATTAAAAAAATACTGATGCCAGGGGAAAAATGTAAATAGAAGTGAAGGACTCCACATGAGTAATCCACACAGTCACATGTGCCAGAGATTTGCAACATCTTCTTTCACAGCTGCTTTTTCTGAGTCATCTAAAGCAGGAATTTATTGAACTTAGCTTTAAAATGAAATAAACACTAAAAAGAACACTTCTCCAGGCCCACTTGGCTGCCCACCATGAGGCCAGCAGGTGCTCTCTCTAATCAGTGTGAAGAAGTGGGTCTTAATGTTCTTCATCCAGCTTGCATCCCACACAGTCTCCATGGGTTGTATTTTGATTGTGAACTATGATCAAAATGATCATAATTCTGTTCAGTCTCCATGGGTTGTATTTTGATTGTGAACTATGATCAAAATGATCATAATTCTGTTCTGGGCTAGCATACCCATCTACAAGCTCTTCTGGCCCTTGCTGTGGTCCCCGCTTTTCAAATTCCAGCTCTGCCCTGGCTCTAAGCATGTGGTAATGGACACCACTTCCTCGCCTTTGATAACTTGTTTTGCTAATCCTAAATCTTGAATGTCACAATTGCATTAATGTCCAGTCAATCATACATGATGAAGTTAATACTGGACCATCAATATATTAGCTGCCAGAAAGAAAATAATTAAACAGAAGAGAAATAGGAAGAACATACAGATAAAGCAACATATCTGGCTTGAACAGGATTTCTTTGATTTGCAGAAACATTACCATTATCCTCAATGGTCCAAATGAGGTATAGGTAGAAAAGTCAATAAATTTGACGGAGCTCAGGACAAGAGACTTAATACATAAATTTATAATCTGGCCTTTGAATTAAAGGGAAATCTGTATATTACTGTCTCAGGAATAAAAGTGGTTGTCAGACCATTCATGTAGTTTCATGGGTTATGGCTGTGAATAGATTTTAAAGAATTATCTCAGAACAAAACAGAGATGGGGGAAAAAGGTGAGGTAAGTGTTATAAATGTCATCTTCCTTGTGTGGATGCAAACCCACAAGGGGAGGGCAGGGGAATAACAGAAGTTAGACAAAGGGGAATGAAGGGAAGGGAAGGAAAGGGAAGAGGGAAAGGAATAGGAAAGACAGTAGAATGATTCTAACATAACTTTCCTATGTACATATATGAATACAACACAGTGAATCTTAACATCATGTACAACCACAAGGTTGTAATCCTAATTAGAATAATATGTATTCCATGTATGTATAATATGTTAAAATACACTCTACTGTCATGTATAGCTAAAAAGAACACATAAAATAAAAAATTGCATTTCCTATTAATCCTTATCATCTATTTTGTTGACTTTATAGAGTGAAGTGTTTACAGGTTTTTAAGATGAAAGTGATCCATGAACAAATTTTGCATGTACATGACAATGACTGTAGGTTATCAACTATCCTTCTGACTGGCCATCTGAGGCCATTTAGTTGCATTATGCTTGTGGCATATATTATAAAAGAGAGTCTAGCTTGCTGGTCTGAACATGGTGATCTGAATGTAAGCATACAGTCCTGACTGAATGTTAGAATAAAAACTTTCATTTTTCCCTCTGCACCAACAATGATGTTTGAGAAGTCTGATCTGTAGCCCAGCCTGCACTGGAGAGAGGCCACCATGCTCTGGTAAACAGGGCATTAGGCATGACCTTATCCATGAAGGGAAGATAAGTAGCCCTACAAATGGATTGCATTTGCTGTTCCATAGTTGCCTAAAATGTATTTGTTCATTAACACCTGACATATTGAATGCCACTGAAGAGGGCTACTGAGCAATTATCATTCAAACTAATTCTGCAGAAATTGACTTCTCTAGTGGTATTTTTCCTCAAAGAATAATCTCCCTTAGGGAGAGAATCAACTAAGGGAAGCCAAGTGAGAGGCAATACATAGATTTGAGGGTTTTCTTTCTCAGTTGACTGTTTAGTCATATTAATCTACAAGTCCTTGGTCTTGAAAATTCAAATAAGGTTTAACTTTTATTTTCACCTTACCTATAAAAACATGAATTTCTAACTAAGATAAGCAGCTCAGGAGTCTTTTGTGTATTTTACTATTGAATTTTCATATGAATTTTAAAAAATGCTGATTCCAAATCATCATCAAATTTATTAAGTCAAATGTTATGATGCCTACTTTAGAACAATTTGAAAGCCATGAGAATGAATTTCAAAGAACTAACAATGGGTTCCTCTAAAGGCACTCATTAATTTAGTTCAGGTCCAGAAAGTGCCTAGGACTGAACTCAGAGGTCCTTGTTCAGTCCCAGATGTGAGAGCTTGTGCCTGAGCCAGGTATGCGCTTTTGAAAGACCCTGGCAACTCCTGTGTGGGCCTCCATGTGCCAGGGCACACTGTGTACCCTACAGGAGTTCTTGCACCTGGCCAGCAAAGCACCGTTGGCAGGAGCCATTTCTAATTTCATGGCACAAAGGAAGAAAGACATTTGGAGAATAAGCTGGTCATCTCGGCCAGGATGCACAGTCCCCGGTGGTGGTGTGAGACTGTGGGCCTTCTGGTGGCACCCAGTTATTCCATGCAGCTGTGGGCAGTAGGCAGGGCAAAGATCCACAATGGTTTCACTTCTGTCACACTTAGAGCTTTTCTATCCCAAAGCTTTGCTGTCCAATACTACTTGGGGAACAGAAAAATGCAGCTATTCACATGGATAATAAAATTTTAAATTCAGTTCCTCATTCACAGTAGCTACTTTCAGAATATAGTTATTCCCTCATTATCCCTCGGGGATTGGTGCTGGGGACCCCTGTGAAAGCCAAAGTCTCAGGAAGCTCATGTCTTTTATATAAAATGATGTAGTATTTGCATATAGCCTACAAACATCCTCCTGTATACTTTCAATTACCTCTAGATTACTTATAGTACCTAATACAATGTAAATAGGTTTGATAGCATGTGGTTTAGGGAATAATGAAAATGTACAGTACAGACAATATTTTTTTTCCTGAATATTTCTGATCTACTTTGGTTAGTTCTGTGCATACAGAAGCCACAGGTACAGAGGGCCGACTGTACTTGGTAGCCATATGTGACTAGTGGTTACCATACTGGACAGTGCAGCTATAAAACACTCCCACCACTGCAGAAAAGTCTAATAACCTCTACAGTGCTGTCCTAACTGTTGAATTTCTGTTCTTGGGTTGTTCTCTTACTCTGTGAGTCATCTAGCAAACTTGGCCTCCATCCATTAACCGTTCCTTCTCCTTAGGGTCCACTTCTGACTTCCCTGCCTCCAAGCCTCCATTTTCCAACCATGATTTTCTTCGCATCCTTGATTCCCTTGCTTCTGGCTTCCTGTTGTGTAAGAACCCCTGCCAATCCCTAACGTTTGGCAGGTCACGTCCTTTCGTTCTCCCTGCTCCAGTTCTAGGATCTATTACAGGGAACAATACAGAAATGATAAAATGGAGTGATCACATGCTGTTCCATCTTAACTAGGTCTTCTCTGCTTCTCAGCACTTCTTTAGTTCATCTTGTATGAACTCAGTAACTCATCCCATATGATGCCTCCTTCCCTAAAACCTCAACTCTCTCGGGGCCCTCACTCTTCACAGATGATCTACCCTATAATTGGTAGAGAAGATAATACAAAATACTGTTGCCATGAGCTTCTTTGATCTTTCCTCTATTTTGGTTTCCTTTAGCCAAAGGGGCTCACCAATTGCTTTCCATCTGGGAATACGAATTTTTCGCTTCCAGAACTTTGCTCATAATATCTCATTTGGAAGTCCTCCCCCTCCCAATTGCATCTCTGCTGCTTTTGGATCATCTTTCCTGAAAGCAATTCTTTCTGCTTCAAATTTCCCTTGCATCTTATCTGTGCCTCTCACAGATGTTAACTGGAATTGCACATATTCCAGTATACACAGGGCACTCACATCTTTCCCTGTAAAGACAAACACTTGGAGAAGAAGGGGCTGCTATGCAGATTGAGCTTGGCTCTCCAGCAGCAACAAGTACAGTTCTTTGCACAGACAGTAGTCAGTACATATTTGTTAAATGGATATCTATATTACTATTTTTGTATATGTCTCACTAATCTGTCAATTCCCTATTGACAGATTAAATTCAATAATGAATTGATGAACACATTTCTTTTAATGATCTCAACATGAAGTTGCAACTAAGTGATTACATTGCCATCTTCTGGTGAGAAAATAAGAGTGTACGTGTCGATGACTAGAATTGCAATAAATTGCATGTGCCATATCGTCTTAAGGGAGGGTTGAGTAGGTATGAAATGATAGAGAATGGTAAACGAGCAACCAAAGAAAGATGCCAAGCTGAAATAAACTTACATTGGGTAGCAATATAATTATTGGGTCAATGATAGCCCTTAAAATAAATGAGAAAGAATATTTGATAAACTTAAAATCAATAAGTAGCACAGAAGTCACATGCTCAGTCTGCAGAAATGATTTGCACATACAAACACCCAGGGCTGCTTCACTTGAAAGTTAAATTGGCCAAGCAGGACCAGAGTTTCTCTTAAGAAGTGAAGGTGCATCAAATATAACTGTTCTGCTGCTTGCACAGGAGGCATGAGTAACTTAATTATATATTAGTTATGAGATGATGGAAGAGCAATAAACACTAACAACTTATGGATTCCCTGAAAAAATAAAAGACCACCACTCTCTCTTATAAAGATGGAAACAGGCTGGGAGTGTGCAATAGAATTTCATTTGTGTTTGGGATGCTATTGGCAACGTGCCAAAGGCTTAACATATATCCTATTATGTTAGAATAGATAGTTACATCAATAGTAATACTCAAAACCATTCTTATACACTGTTGAAAACCATTATATGATGTACCAAGGGCCAGGAATTTCAAGAAACAGAAATTTTGCAAGACCTCTTCCTTTTATCAAGAACACATAAGAAACAAGAAAGATGAAAACTGAGACCAAAGAAAGCAGGTAGCAAAGAAATTGTAGGATAAATACCTGGGAAAGACAAAGACAAGTCAAAGAACATTATACCCAGTGACATATTATATCTTCATGGACCTAATGGTTTCTATTTCAGTCCCTTGAAATGACCCAAAATACTGTGCCCAACGTTAGCTGGAACATACAAAAAGAAATTTGGAGAGGATATATGGATTTCTCAGACAAATTAAAGGTATATCTATAAAATTAGTTTTGTTCTTAAAAACAAGTAAACAACAATGAAAACAAAAGCAAGCATCTTTTATACATCTGCCTGGGTGTAGATTTCAAATTATGGAATCATTACCTATATAAAATAGACAATTGATCATTTCCCAGTAGCTGACAAAGTTCCACAAGGCAAGTACTGTGTCTGACATATTCACTCTATATGTCCAATGCCTAACAAGGTGTCTAGAAGATAGGAAAGACACATCTGTTAAACTGAGGTCATCCACATTCCAGGAATGGACTATGTTGCTAAACATCACAGTCATTTCTCAGTCCTCATCTACTTGACCCATCAATTGCATGAATACTAAGGATCCCCTTACACTACTTCTTTCACTTGCTTCCAGGAAAGGACGCTGTTGGTTTTCCTCCTACCTACCTCCCTGGCCATCTGATCCAGTCCCATGGCTTTCAATACCATCCACATCCTGATGAATCCTATACTTGTATTTCTAACCCAGTCCCTTTCCTTGAAATCTAGATGTGGATCAATTTCCTGATTAACACTCCACTTGAATGTCTAATATATATTACATCTTAACATATGTAAAATTGAACTCATTTCTCCCCTAAGGCCTACCCAAACCTGCTCCACCCAGACTTCTGAGAAAACAGCAATCCCATCTCTTAAAGGCATTCCTGACCCCTTTCTTCCTCCCATGGCCCTGGCCAATCTGCCAGCAAATCCCATGGGCTTAGCCCTTGATGTAGATCCAGGATCCCATTTCTCCCCATCCACCCCCTTTGGATTACTTCCACAGTCATCTAGCAGGTCTCCTTGCTTCAGTTCCTACCCACCTACAGCTCATTCTCCTCTTTGCAATCAGACCTTTGCTCAGATCCATCAAATGACTCCCATCATGCACACTGAAAGCCAAAGGTCTTGCCATCATTTCTATTACTTGGCCCTGTGACCTCATCACCTTCCCCAGCCCCTCCAAACACTCCACCAACACTTGCTGCTCATTTTTCTTCAAATTTGTTAGGTGAGCTCTGTAACAAGCCCTTTGCTCAGGCTGATTTTCCCAGATATCTACAAGGCTCCATCCCTCATCTTTTTTGCTCCAATGTCACCTTCACATTGACTGCAGTCACTCTATTAAAATTGCAGTTCACCTCCAAACCTGGCACTCCTATGTCTCCTAATGGCTTTAGTTTTCTCCATAGTGCACCCTAAATTCTAATATATGACACAGAATTAACTTGTTTTACTTATTGTCCTTTCTTCTAATTAGAACTTCAGTCCCATTAGATAAGAAGGTTGTTATTATTATTATTAGTAGTGTTGTTATTATTATTTTGGTACCAGGGATTGAATCTGGAGTGCTTTACCACTCAGCTACATTCCCAGTCCTTTTCATTTTTTTAAATTTTATTTTTATGTAGACACAGAGTCTCACTAAGTTGCTAAGGTTGGCTTTGAACTTGTGATCAGCCTCCTAATCCACTGGGATTACAGGTGTGCATCACAATGTCCAGCAGGTTATTTTTTGTTGTTGTTTTTGCTTTTGTGGTAATAGGGATGGAACCTGGGAGCATTCTACCACTGAGCTACATACTGAGTCCTTTTTATTTTTTATTTTGACACAGGGTCTTGCCAAGTTGATGAGGCTGGCCTTGAACTTGTGCTCCTCCAGACTCAGCCTCCTGAATAGCTGGGATTACAGACATGCACCACCTTATTCAGCTGGTTTTGTTTTTTATCTGAATTCTTCACAGCTATAACTCTAGCACCCATTTTGTAACCAACACATCAAAGGTGCTCAATAAGATTTGACTGAATAAGTGAATAAAGGGGTCCTCTCTGTCCAAATAAAATTAACACTCATTCATCAAGAATTTTAATTATTTTATAGTCTTGCTCATATTATTTCCTTGAGCTAGAAGGTATTCTCTCTTCTGTATCTCTACCTACCCACTGTTTTAACCTCAGTTCAAGTGACCTCTTCTAGATGTCTATTTTGATCCTATAGACTCCTTCAGTCAGTAATTCCCCAAACACTTAAGTGCTCACTATATTTCAGTCATATTCTAAGTGACTAGGACACTGTGCTCTATGCTCAAGGAATCAGCAGGGATCACAGGAGCTGAACAGTATTCACTGGTGAACAGTATTCACTGGAACCTCCCAGGGGAAGGTATGTTATAGTTGACCTAGTGGTGAGGGGAATTGGAGAAGATATTTCATATTTCAGTTTCTACATTGTGAGGCTGTGGGGAGAAGACTGATAGGTTTTGGATATCTCTTTTTACTCCCATGAATAGAGGAATAAGTGCAATGTACCTTACAAAGAAATCCTGATTTAAAAAAAAATCAAAACTGGAATGGGTATTATTTTGGCACTATCAAAATGGTGTAAGGTTGTTTGATGAATGAAATGTGAATTACTCTTTCAATAATGACCCTCAAGCTCCACCCACAAATCTATAACTAATAATGTCAAACTATAACTAAAATAGTTTATTTTAAAATCTAAAATCTAAATTAAAATCTAAAATTAAATTTAAAATCTAAATTTTAAAATCTAAAATCTTTTCCAATCAGCATTAAAAATAACATTTATATGTTATTTTTAGATAACTACTAGAGATCATGATGATAGTTACTTTTAGTAGCACCCAAGTCATATTCAACCCCAGATAAATAAAAGAATTCATATGAAAGAAAGTTAAGCATCCCTTACCTGGAATGTTGAGACCAGAATTATTTCAGATTTTGGCATATTTACATATACATAATGAGATATCTGGGGAGGGGATCCAAGTCTAAACATGAAGTTCTTTTGATTCCTATATAAATAATACATATAGCCTAAAGGTATTTTATTCAGTATTTCAAGTACTTTTTTTTTTTTGTATGAAGTGAAGTTGGTGTATCACAATTGAAGGGGCCAGAAGAGTCTTTCTGTCCATTGGGGATACTGAACAAAGTCTGTGTTGTGTGCCTGAGTTTTGGATATTACCTGTCACATGAGGTCAGATGTGGAATTTTCCACTTGTGGAATTGTATCAGTGCTCAAAAGATAACAGATTTTGGAGCGTTTTGGATTTGAGGATTAGTGATGCTTAGCCTGCATATGGAAATATTGATGTACTAAAAAATAAGGTAATGGCCAAGCATGGAGTATATCTTTGGAACCACAAAGAAGCTGAAATCTGTTTAATGTAGACGTGGGCCTTGGGGGGAATTCTGAATTTCCCTTGATTTTTTTTCAAGCTACTTTTGATTTCATTCATTTCAACTGAAAACAGGCTGTCTCCTAAAGAATTTATCCTAATGTGAAACATTAAGTTAACACGATGCAGAATGAACAAAGAAGCCATCTTCAATAATTAAACAGCTTACATATTTAATGACACATCTTGCTTGCGTTGGAAGTCCTGGCGAACAGCAGCAGGCTACTTTGAAGGCAACTGAAAAGTGCAGTGATGACAAGAGATTGCGAATCACTGCTTTAGGAATTAGAGAGAGTTGTTCCATTAATATGCAAACAGATTTTTAAAGTGTCGAATAATTATAAGTTGTTGACAAAAAATAAAAGAAAATAAATTCTTAGTCCACATAAACATGGGACAGCAAAAGAAATACAGAATGTTAGAGAAATTCATCAATGAACAGGCTGACTTGAGAAAAGGAGTGACTGTGTAGTTATAGTGACTGTATAGTGAAGTTCTATGGGGCATGAGGCAACATGTTTGTGTTTAGTTTGAGCCTGATGTGTGTCTACTCATCTCATAGCGGACACACAATCTACTATGTATTAGGAAGGCTGAGTTCACTGAGAGTTTCAAAATACATACATCAATATAATTTCCATTGATAGAGTCTGAGTTGGTGTCTCCTATTGTGTGTAGCCTCACCTGGAAATGATCATCTGCCAAGGAAAAATAAAGAAAGAAAACAACCATTAACCAAAGCTCTAAGACTTGGAATATATTCCTATGCCATAGAGATCATCCATGTATATGCTGCTTTAAGGACTGCCATAGTTTGTGTTTGATTTCTTTTTTGTAGTATTGGGGATCAATCTCAGTGCTTCATACATATTAGGCAAGTGCTCTACCACGGAGCCACTTCCTGGTCACCACAAGTTGAGCAGTTTGCTCTACCACACACCTTCCTCCATTATGTGCTCGATTATGGACTAGAACCTCTTAAACTGAGCCTATATAAACCTTTCCTCTTTTTAAGTATATTTATTTCATGCATTTTGTTACAGGAACAAAAAACTGACTAACAGAAAGATAAATACCACACACCTTCTAAATTTGTGATTGGTCACCTTTGCTATTGATCACCTTATTTAGAAAAATGGATAGTAAAATCTGCCTGAAATTGAGCTGTTTCAAGGATTAAATGAAAGTATAAATTACCAAGCATGATATCTGACACACAGAAAATACTGTGTAAGTGCTGTAATTGTACAAATACTATCCAGGTCAGTTATTTCATTGAAAATATTTTGAAAGGGAAAGTATTAAAAGCTCTGTAAAGGCACACATTCTCCTATTTTGATCACTAGATTAGGGCCTAGAACATAGTAAGTTCCCCCTTAAATATTTTTTGAATAAGTGAATAATGAACTTTTTGGTTTTTGAAAAAAAATACAATCTTTTAAAAAATGTTTTTGAATTATCACACTGTACCCCACAAATATATACAATTATTATGTATCAATGACAAAGAAAAATACTTCTGAAAACTGTTGGGCAATTAGGAAAATAAAAATTCTTTGCCTTACATCTCTAAAACATGGTACACTAAGACAGGAGGATTGCAGGATAAAAAGCCAGCCTCAGCAACAGCAAGATGCTAAGCAACTTAGTGAGACTCTGTCTCTAAATAAAACACAAAATAGGGCTGGGGATGTGGCTCAGTGGTTGAGTGTGCCTGAGTTCAATCCCCAGTACCCCAAAAAATAAAAATAAAACATGGTACTTTAACACTTTTTATCAAGTAATATTATATTTTAAAATACCCCTAAGAAGCTTTAAATATTTTAGTACTTCCATATTAAATATAACAGTATTGGTAATGGTCTTGTAGTTTTAACTAGGATGTAATTAGCTATACCATAAGGACAGAAATGGAGTACGTCACTGAGGATCTTTCACCTCCAACCAATTCTTTCTCTCTGCTAAATACTGATGACATAGTTCAGGTAAATTGGAATCACAATGATCTAAGCAACATTTGGCCTCTGAGAGAAGACTCAAAATTAATTACCACTGATTCTCCCAAGAAAGGCTTTGCTCCTTATGTAGTTACCTATCGCCAAGGATTGCTGCACCTGTTTCAAGGTACAAGATGCAGAAGAGCCAAGTGACCATAACCATTAGGAAGTGCTTGGCATTCTACCTCTTGGTGTTGAGCCCTGCTGGTTTCCCTCTGGGGCCTCAAGTTCAGCCACACAGGCTCTGAGCAAGCAGCAAAAACAGGACACCTGTGTTTAATGGCAGATGGCTCTGCAGAAGAATCATTTTCTGCTGGTTTTCTGTGTATCTTGCTTTGTTTCTGGCTCCTTGTTTACCTAGTACTTCTGTTAGGAGAATCTCACTCTTCACTCTTCAGAATCCCCAGAGGGATTTCTAAGTCTTATTGTTCCTGATTTTTCCACATTTTACTCTGTATTCCTAAAAGAATTGTATCAATCTGTTTTTCCCTTACTCTTGTCTACTCAAATTTAATGCCAACACTCTCCGTGCCAATTCAGTCTCCTCTAACTAAATTCTTGTTTCCTCTCTTCCCATAGTTCTGGCTTTTACAGCTAAGCCAGATCATGAAAATTATAGATTGGAGGGGGGCAGGGCAGAGAAGGGAGAAAGGAAGAGAGAGGGGAAAGAAAAGGAGGAGAAGGTACTCTTGGAGTCACTTAATTAGCAGGGAGAACTTTGCTACAAAACAAAATCCAATACAAAAAAAACTTAAGTCTTCAACAGAAGTCACCAAGATTGGGATACTGATTAAAAGAAGCTGGAGGGACAGATTAGGTCAAAAGTTTTCAGTGCCCTCATTATTAAAAAACTGAATGGGAATGCCTGGACGTGAAATCCAAACTCAGAAGGGCCCCTCTCTTCCTCTTCCTAGCTAAGGCCGCACTTGGAGCTGTCCTTGCCACTACCTCAGTCTCAACTATTAACAGGTCTACCAACAGGATGTCATTAACACCCCAATTTCTGCACAACACAATTTCTACAGGCTGAGCAGTTTCATCTGCATATTGTCTATTATCACAGCCCCTCTGGGTTGGTCCTGGGCTTTCCACACCTTCTATATTTCTTCACAGACAATCTCATCATGCCAAAGGCTTCACCGGCCACCTATCTGCCCCATGATTCACTAACATATCCAGGACAAGACTCCTCTCTTATAAGTTCCACAGCAATTTATATAACCATCTATTGGCAGCCCATTCAAATGTTTCAAAATATTCCCAACTTAAATCCATAAGCTTTCCACACTACTGCTAACTGGAATCTCACCCCTGAGCTCCTCTTCAAATCTGGTTCCTTCCAGTGCTGCCCATCTGAGTAAATGGCCCAACCCTCCATCTGCTATATGTCCAAATGTCCATCCATCATCTTTCTGCAAACTGGAAATCTGAGTTATCTCTGCCTCCTCTGTTTTACTCCATATCCTATCCATCTTTCAGGTTGGACAATTACTGCTCTTGAATCTATAACATAACTTTTCTCTAGCCCACAGCACTATTACTTCTCACCTGGGCTAATGAGGATCTCCTAACTAGTGTTCTTTCCTGATTCATTCCTCAGACCAAAAATTTTCAATGCAAATTTAATTATCAACCCACTCCCCTCCCTGCAAAAAATCCCTTAATGAGGTCTCCCTTGTTATTACAATAAAGACTAAAATCCTTAATGTGCCCTAAAAGGCTCTGTGGTCTGGATTCTCCTTTTCTCCTTCCTTCCTTTGCCTAACTTCTACTTCTAATTCCTCCCAGCTCTAGCCATCCTTGTTTCTATCTGGTTCCTCAGATTTAAGGGGCTTCCTCACGCAACAGGTTCTTATCCTCTTTTGTTTGTTTGTTTGTTTGTTTTGTACCAGGGATTGAACCCTGAGGTGCTCAACCACTGAGCCACATCCCCAGATCTTATTATTTTTTTATTTTGATACTGGGTCTGTGGCTCAGAGCCTAACTAAATTACTAAGGTTGTTTTGAACTTGTAATCCTCCTGCCTAGGCCTCCGAAACTGCTGGGATTACAGCCATGTACCACAGCATCCAGCTTATTTTATCCTCTTATTAATTCAGTTGTCTTCCATCTTCAGTGTTACTTTCCCATACCTACTGAGTAAATCAACCCCTACATTTGAGTTCTCACAATACCATGTGCCTCTTTTTGTGCCCTTAACGTCAGTTTGATTTAATCATGCAGTCACATGGGATCATTTAATTCATCCTACTAATTCTCCTAACCCCTGCAGTGTGACTATCAAGTTCATGAGGTTAGGGACTCTGTCAATTATTGTCAGTGTGGTCATCCCAGTGGTCCCACACCCTGTAACTTTCCTGTTCATTCGCTTTGCTTTGCTAACACTGGACTCCCTACCATCCTGACCACAGTACTTCTGCCTCAAAGCCTGTGTCTGTAATGGCCACTTGCTCCCCTGCTTCTAGTCCTGACTGGCATTGTGTCCCCTCCTTCAGGGAGGTCCTCCTGGACCACAATTGGAGAACTGCAAGTCACCCCCTGGACAATCTCCCCACCTTGCTTTATTTTTGCTTTTGCATGTGTCACTTTGCGATATACTTATTATACCATGAGCTTAGCGATTCCTTTTCCGTCCCCTCTACAAGAACATTAAGCACTATATCCACAAAATAGTCTGCTATTTTTTCCCTGCTCTGTCTCTGACACCCAGGATTGTGTCTGGTCTGAAATAGGCACTCAATAAATATTGCTGGAAAGGATGACTTCATTTTGGCACAGTGCCTGACACATGGCAAATCAACATGTAAATGAGTGACAGAAAAGAGGAGGCTGGAATCTGCCTGGGATGCTCCTGCAGATTCTGGCTCATTCTCTTCAGCAGTCAAGCCCCCAGAATGCCAAGCCAGCTGCAACGCGGTTGCCTCATTAGCTGGAGATTTGGTGTGCACATTCAGCTTGGAGTTAATTATAGCTAGGAACTGTTGAGAGTGTTAGGGGCTCTGTCTGCAAGTGTGGTGGTAACAGCAAACAGTGTTAGTTTCTATTGGGAAAGGGCTAGTTCAGCAAAGTTACAATGTAAAAATGAGGGAAAAGTTTAACTTATTTAGGGACAAGAGCCAATAGATTTTAAGCACCATCAACACCATTGTATATGTGAACACTGCTGGAATACAATGAACGAGATCATTACAAGCACTTTTTAATGTTCTTTGAGAAGCACTAACAAGCATCTTGAAGACAGGTTGATGGAATCCCCAATTCCTCACCTGAGGCAGTTGGTGCTGTCCCCCAGGCCTTGACTCTGTGAGGCAGACGTCCCCATAAGTGACACTGACCTTTCTGCAATTACATACATGTTATAGGGATAGGGAGATGGGAATACTAATCTCTAAGCCTATAAAGAAACAGTCATTATGCTTCTATGGGCATATCCATAAGCATGGTTAGGGAAGTATCCTTGTTCTCTTTCATTCCTTAAATCCTTACACAGCTTTAACAATACCTAAGATTTATTGTCACTGCTATAAAGACACACAGACATCCTAAGTGCGGCAGTTGTCAAATGGTGGTGATAAATGACTGAACAAAGCACGGCAGGAAATGCAGGCTGGAATGGCCTCCTCCCCGCTGACACACTGCTCAGACGACGGGGTCTGATGCAGACACTGGCCAGTGGATGGTGCCTGGGCATTTGTGCCACTGAAGCCTAAGGAAGTGGTTTTCCTTCATCCCATACATGGTATCAAATTTATCCTGATTTGCTGGAGTGGATTAACAGTTCTGTCTGAAGATTTGGACCCTCTATTTTAGAAGCATTAATAACTTTGGCAGGTGGTTTACGTGATCTTAGGATATGCCAGGATGGAGCCTTAGAAAGAGTTATAAATAACCAGTGTATGTATGTACATATACATACATGTATAAACATATAATATTTATTCACAGAAAAGCATATATTTATGTAAGTAACAAATTATAAGTAACATACAGTTTTAGAGTGATTTTAGAAAATGATAGCAAATTAAATGAAAAGAGAACACAGGAGCACAGGGAAAGGCTTCAGGTGCTACAGAAGCCAAGAATGATGAAGAATGGATAGAAAGGCTGGAGCAGACAAGTCTCTTCATGTCATTGTCCCCAGACAGGTACAAAAACAATGTAACCCAATACAGAAACACTGAGAGAATGCAGGGGAGAGGGAGGATGAGAAGGAGGGGAGGGAGAAGCTAGAAAATGAAGCTCCAGAAATCAAGGTAAAAGGCCATATTTAGTGCAAACCACTCAGAAATGCAAGCCAAAGCCAAGCCTGGGTAGAGCTGGGTCACCATCCACAGCGGGGCTAACAACTACAGAGTAAGAGGGCACTGGTAATTACATACTACCTATTCATTTGGAACCTGAGACTTCAAAATGTTGATTTTCATTTTAAATGACCAGTTGCTCAGTCTGCTTAGTAAAAGAAGGCATAGTGAAGACTATTATTTACAAATTACCCAGTTTGTGTTTTTTGTTACAGCAGAGGAATGGACTAAGTTAACCTTTAAAGGCTAAAATATTCACTATTGGACCATTTACAAGAAAACATTTGCCAAATCCTGCACTAGATTATAATTGCCAGGAGAGCAGTGCCCATTTATTTTTAATCATCTTTTTATAGCAGTATCTAGAAAACAGTAAATGATCAATCAGCACTTGTTGAAAGAATGAATGGATTCACACACTCTTTGTCCATCTGTGAGGAAACTTAGGCAGAGGAGTGGGTATGATATTTCTGTGACAAACAGCTGCAAATCAGATATACAGAGGGTGAAGTCAAGACAGGTGGGTAGAACCTCCAGGAGTCAGGGAGAGAGGATGCTGAATAAGAGCATTAGGGGAGGAACATCCTTGGAATGGAGTGGGAAGCTTAAAAACTTTTTACAAAAGAAGACAGTATAGGGCCATCGCCATGCTGGCCTGGAGGGCTATGCCTCTTCCCAAGTCTATAAAAACAAATTTTCCTAATAAATTTAACTAGAGCTTCATTGTTTTATATCACAAAAGAACAACTACCTCCATACTAGATCACAGACAAGTGACTTCATTTCTCCATACATAAACTCAAAAATAAGGACTTCACTGAGTCATATGAAACTATTGTATATTTGTGCAGCATTTGTGGTTTTTAAGTATCTTCATGAAACAGTCAGTACACATTTGTGTTATACTAAGCTGGGGAGTAGGTTGAGCCACAAGTTTCTTTTCTTCTGCTTTCCTGCCACCCCGGGTTCAGGGAGGCTGCCCAGTGCCCTCCATCCGGGCATCCTGCTTTCCCAGCAGGGCAGCCCTGCTGGCTACTGCTCTTTCTTACATCTGACCCATTCCTAAAAAGTCCTCTGACAGCCTGTCTTCTCTGTACCCATTCAGAGTTAGGTGACAATGAGTGAAAATGGATTAACAATGACTGAATTGTCCGCACTGTCCTCCTTAGATGGCAGACATAAAGCCATCACAGAGAACTTCTACAGAAGGCACAGACAGCTCCAGAGTTTCTTGACAGAGGGTCTCAGGGCTGGCCTCAGGGACAGAGGACTTACCTTTTAAGTATAGTTTTTACTTATTTTGTGTATTTATTAGGGGTGAGGTGGCCTGGAGAGTTGAAGGAAGGGAAAGGAGGGCCAAAGTCTCCTTCAGCTGCCTTGTCACTGAGACTGGCCTGTGAAGACTGTGATTCTAAAGGCTAAACTAAGCCAAGGGTCCAACCCTCAAAGTGCACATATGGCAGGGGAGACAGAGCAGCTCCCGGGCTGGAGTCCTGTCTCCACATCTTATTAACAGCATAGTCCTTTCACCCTCCATAGCCCTCAGTTTTCTCACCTACAAAACAGACAGAGTAATATTACTTATTTCATGTTGTTGCGTCAGGGAGTAAATGAGTTAATGCATGCAAAGTGCACAGAGCAGTGTCTAGCAGAAGTAAATGCTCAGTTAACACTAAATTTTTTATGGTTGAAAATCCTTTATCTGAAATGCATAGGATCAGAAGTGTTTCAGATTTTGTAATATTGTATATACATAATGAGATATCTCGGGAATGAAATCTAAGCCTAAACATGAAATATTTACATTTCATATACATCTAATATACACAGACTAAAGGATTTTGAATAACTTGTTTCGGTAATTCTGTATAAAACAAACTTTCATGGTGTAGAATTTTTCCATTGTGGCATCTGAGTCAGTGTTCAAAAAATCTTGGATTTTGGAGCATTTTGGATCTCAGATTTTCAGATTAGGGATGCTTAACCTCTATTGTTTTTTTCCCATTAATCATTCAGAAATATTTCTCAAGAGTGTCCCAAGTGCAGGTATAAAATTATGTATCAGGAAGCAGTGAACTCAGAGTTACACTGGACAAAGATCAGTTGACTCTCTCAGCATACCTAAAGTGACGCCCCTTGACATGTCCTCCCATATGCTTTATGCTCAGAGGAGGCCCAGATGGGTGATATTATAGCAACTATAGGACAATGACTCATCACCATCCCCTTCCACATTGCATGAGAAGGGAAGTCCCCACGGTAGCTCTGTGAATTCCCTCAGAGTTTAGTGCAGAGACAAAGGGTCTCTTGGAAAGGATCCTGTGAGCCACTGGGAGAAATCTGGATTTTGCAACAAGTGTAAGACCTCCCCAGGCTCTCAGAGAACATGAAAGAACTTGGAAGAGTGTGGATGGACCAAGAAGTAATGTTTTCCTTCTCTGAATCACTATGGCACTGTATACACAACTGTCGGTACAGGACTACAGCCATGGAGATCTGTCCTCTTCCTGGTCTGCTCTGTCTCATGGGCAGGGAAAATATCTCATCTCGATGACCTTCATATCCCCAGTCTCTGCCAAAGTGTCCTACAGGTGCCAAATGAATTCACCGAGGGGCAATCAAACCCTGGACCTTGGGACAGCACCTTCCATCTACAAAGGACCTTCACAAGGCCACTGAAGCACCAAATAAATAGGACATGCTTTAACAAAACCCACAAAACACACAAAGCTAGCATTTGTAACCTGCAAAGTTGGCGGTTTGGCTCTATTCATGGCCAAAGGGAAAACAAAAAATGCTTGCTTGGGAAGTTTCATATTTATATGTAAGCCCCAACCCTTTAGATCTGCACTGACTCAAAGACTTGTGTATCATTTAAATTTAAATAATAAAAAAATGAAAACTGAGAAGTCAGTTTCTCAGTCATCCCAGTCACATTCCAAGTGCTCAGCAACCTCCTGGGTTTGAATAGAAATTTCTTTTGGGCAACACTGCCACAGACACTGGGGTGTCAGCCCAGGAACCGTTAACTCAGGCAAAGAGAATTCACTGCACGTTCACGGCCAGTAAAGCTAATGTACTGCGGCCCTGGAAATTCCAAACCTTCCAAGTTCATTCTCTTACATGTGACAAGGTATGATGAGCTAGATGTTCTCTCTGCCTTGTTGTTAAGTTTATGTGTCTTTATAAATAGTGCTAATTCTGTTAGGTTGCTACAGTGGGCCCGTCACTACCATGATGCAGTTTTGTGTGATTCAAAGCAATTTAATGCAGGAGATGAATAGCTTGAGCCCAGGGAGGAGGATCATCCATCTACCATGCGTCTCAGCATCATTAGGGAACATTAATGAGATTGGGCTCAATTTAAAACCCATCTGAGGTATTATGGATTGGTAACATTCAGCTTCACTGGCGCTGGGCATTTCTGAGGTATAATCCTCGATCTTTTGCTAATGAGTATTGTGATATGGGGACTATCATTTAACTTCTGAGTTTCACTTTCCTGCCCTTGGAATGGGGCTATTACTAACCTACCTAACCCGTAGTCCGGAGGATTCATGAGTTAATGTTCACAGGGAACTCCACGCTCCTTGCATGAAGGCAGGCTATGCATCATGATTTGTATTCATTCTCATGAAGCAGCTGGGAAACATTAGGACTGTGGTGTTTACTCCTTCTAAAATGCGTTTTCCTTTTCCACATTATAACATTACCTATGTTCCCGGAACCTTAAATTTAAAAGTAAAACTGGGCCCCCAGGGAGAGCACACTGATGGAGTGGCAGTATTCAGATAATTTCTCCTTCCCTTAGTAAGAGCATAACACCAGCTCATTGCAGCAGGATGAAGGCAGTAATTGCACTGTAAATTCTCACTGCATGAGCTTGGTGGTCAATCTTAGCAAATGCGGAAAGAAAGTTCTACAACACTATGGTTACATTGTTAGCACTCACATACAATGATATTCCCATATCTGTTCTTCATTCTGTTCTAGTCTTTCTTAGTGGAATCTCATGGTGCAGACTGCCCTTCAAAGAAACTGGAAGAAAAGCTGGGCGCGGTGGCTCAAGCCTGTAATCCCAGCACTTAGGGAGGCTGAGACAGGAGAATCGTGAGTTCAAAGCCAACCTCGGCAAGAGCGAGGAGCTAAGCAACTCAGTGAGACCCTGTCTCTACATAAAACACAAAATAGGGCTGGGGATGTGGCTCAGTGGTCAAGTGCCCCTGAGTTCAATCCCCAGTACCAAAAAAAAAAAAAAAAAAAAAGAAACTGGAAGAAAGAGGAAGTGATGTTAAGCATTACAATTTGGTGTAGTAAACAGAGAGATCTTAAGCAGGGAAGGGTCCTTAGAAATGTGGATCAAGGGTCAAGCAGGAAAGAATGCCCATGGAGTGAGGTGAGGGATTATTAAACTGTATTATATCTGAAACATTTCATTTGGTTTTTCCTAAACTTTTTTTCCCTATAGTTAATATCTTACAAACGGAGGGATGGAGGTTGAAGAATAAACCCACAATTTATTTGTACAGTCCAGTAAAAATGGTAACATGGTCATACTTATCCTACCTGAACAATACAAAAAAATGTGAAATTTTTCTCAATTTCTTAATATTTTCAATATTCTTGTAGGAGACAGGAGGCCATATCTTTTCCCTCAATAATTGCTATCTGAAAGAAGGTTATTTTTGATTAAAATGGTGAAAGTAGTTAAGCTAAGACTTTATGACTTTAAGGATAAAATCCAGTAATATATCTGCTGGAGTTTTCTCTTCATTTTTAGTGGAGCTCAGATGTCCATTTATTTAAAGATTTGGCATTATTATGCCTTGGGTCTTTAATCTTTATGTTATTAGATTGTCGTTCAGTTCTAGTTACAATGAAAATGGCTTCTGCCATCAGTGGACAAAGGAAAAATAATGGGATTTTTATTTGCACTTTAGTCCACATGACATCTTTTTGTGAAATCAACTATACAGGAGTTTATGGTAGCAAAAAAGATTTAGTAGACCTGATTTCTCGTCTTTACCACAGCTATCCTTACACTTCTTGGTCCTATTTGGGAAAGCAGAAGATTGAAGAGGAAAGAAAAATAAATGTAGAGTAGGTGCACTATTCTGAAGTGTCTGAGGGCCATAGAATATGGCACCAGGATCCTGTGCCCCAAGATGGCTTTCAACAATTTCAAAATAGTAACTCTTCCTTACTTGCTAATATCCATTCCATCTGGGCTACTTTCACCCCTTGCCTGTAATTAGAGATTAGTCTGTGATTCAAGTGAACATTACTTTTTCTGGGTTCTCTTCTCCCTTACTAGATAATTTGCTCTCCAGTACTGCCAAAATAGGACACAACTACTACAGACCCCAGGGATTCTCTGCTTCTGCCACCTGCATGGCATCCTAACCATGTACATAGAAGATAGTGTTTGGCATGTTCTGGAGTTTTTATGTCTATCTCTGCCACCAAGCTGTGGACTCCCTGAGAGCACAGACTGCATGCTTATCATTTTTATTTGCCCAGAGCCCATGCCTCATAACAGGAATTCAATAATTAGTTATGGAATGAATGAACAACTACATTATTTGGTTATAATATGTCTTGTCTTTACTCTTTTTTTTAAACATTTTTTTAGTTGTCGATGGACCTTTATTTAATTTATTTATATGTGGTGCTGAGAATTGAACCCAGTGCCTCACACATGCTAGAGCAAGCGCTCTAGCACTGAGCTACAGCCCCAGCCCCTTGTCTTTACTCTTAAAGCTTTATGTCTATAGCTTAAATGTGTAAGGGGGTTCTAAGATTTAGAAAACCTGTCTGTCTTGGTCCATTCTTTGTTATTATAATAAAATACCTGAGGCAGGCTACTTATGAAGAAAAGAGTTTTATTTAGCTCATGGTTTCAAGACCAGGTGGCATCACATGTTGGGTTCTAGTGAGGGTCTAATGGTGGATACTATCAGAGTAGGTATCTGTGCTAGAGAATGATCACAACTCCAGATAGGAAGACATAGAGGTTAGGGTCCCACAGCCCTTCCTGTGGGCATACCTGTAATTGACCTATGACCTCTCACCAGGCCCTACACATGAACCCTGGGGGACAAACCACATTTAACCTATAGCACTGTCTGTGTTTGTTCCACAGTTTGTAGATTTCTTTTGGGCACAGATGGTAAAATCCATACATTTTATGACCCATTAGATCTTGATGCGGCTATTATCATATAACTCAGCTCTCCTCAGAGACTGGCTGGAAAAGAACCTAATCCCAGGTGTGTCCCACTCTCAGGCTTCAAGATCATCATTGGTACATTTATGCCCTGGAACGACAGGAGCAGACACCAATTTATAACATTAGACAGCAAAACGACAACAAGGGAAGCATTTTAAATGCATAGTTCCTCAGTTGTGAACATAACTGATAAATTATTAACAACAGCTTCTGCATTACTATGGTATATGCCAAGAGCTCTATTAATAGAGCCACACTATACATTACTAGTTGAAGGATAGGATTCTGGAGAATGTAGGAGAAATATAAATAAAAACATTTTGGGGTTACTAATAAACTAAACCAATAAAAATACTACCAGTAAAAAAAAATGCATTAGTTAATCCCATCTAGAACAAGACCATTATACAATCAGGAGAACATAATATGTAACATGTAGCGAGCTACAAAACTGTAACTTCCATTTTGCTCCATAATATGCATTTAAAATAGCTCTAGGGATTTTAAAGTCAGATACTCTTGCTTTGAATATTGTCCTTGTTACTCTGAGTGACAGTTATTTTTACAGTTGAGTAATAACTATCATTTGACTTTTAACAATGTAATTCTACTTTGAGTTTGTCATGATTTAATTACCAACTGCACTCCCCCTGCCTTTTCTCCCCATCTAAAAAGTTCTCCAATTTTTTTGGGTGAGGGTAGGAAGACAGAAGATAACTGACATTGAGGGAGACTCCAAAGTTTTCCAATAAACCTACAGCCACAGCTTCAACTCAAGGGGAAATGCTACCAGGTCCCTGAGACATAGCCCACACTTGTGCCCCAGGAGACCTCCTTCTGCTCCTTACAGAGGTTCCTCCAAGGGGTCTAGCATTCAATCACAGCTGTGTTTCTTTAGCATTTGTGGTAATCATAGGATTAACAAAAATCCTTATATTTAAAAATAGTTATTGTAATTTCATTGTTTTCACTTAACTGATGACCAGGATAATAGACACAAAACAACAAATGGAAAAATATCCAGTCTCATTCCAATTGAGCACTACAGTTTTTAGAAGGATGGAGGCCAAATACTGTCTATATCTAAGCACTTATGCATCAACAAATGTCTGTAGATGAGTAAATTCATCAGCTCAACTGACCATCCCTGGGCTGGAGTCAGGCACAGCCGGATGGCCTCCTAGCTTTCCAGCTGAGGGACATGAGATGGAGACAGACCTCAGCGTGTTCTCACTCATTTTTTTGTTTTATTACCAGGGATTGAACTCAGGGGTACTTGACCACTGAGCCACATCCTCAGACCTATTTGTGTTTTATGTAGAGACAGGGTCTCACTGAGTTGTTTAGTGCCTTGCCATTGCTGAGGCTGGCTTGGAACTTGCAATTCTCCTGTCTCAGCCTCCCAAAGTGCTGGGATTACAGGTGTACGCCACCATGCCCAGCTAGTGTGTTCTCACTCTTAATCCAGTGCTCCTGCCCTGACGATGACACGAAGGGGAAAACAGTATTAAGTCTACTTATATACAGGCAGCCAACAATTGCTTTCCATACCTAGATCATACCTCCTTGTCTCTAAAAGAAAGTTTACAAGAGAATAAAAAAGACACCAAGTAAACTTTGTCTAAATGTTGATTATTTTTTATAAAACAGTAATTTTTTATTAAATGATGTGTGCTCATTGTAGGGAAGCAATAGCAAGAGAAGGGAATTGTTGCTGTGAGCCTCCCAATTTCCTACATAGAAATTGTGTGAACCACTTGAATAGCAAAAAAAGAAATTTAACAAAACAAAAAAGATGTACTCTGAGAAAAAGACCCGGTAATTATTGCCTCCATAGAAGAAAGTCACTGTCTACAGGGATGTGGATATGGTGACTGTGGTTTGCATTTCTTGCAATAGTTCTGCTTCCAATTATATCACCATCATTAGACCAGGTGTTCTTACCCTTGGCCTGGGAAAAAAGTAATATACCTAAGGGGAGTCCAAAGAGTAGAAACCAGGGGCTTTCTAGATTGGCTTGCCCTGCTTCTGTTTCCTTTTTTTAATGCAGAATTAAATTTCATTTTAAGATAGGCTGAGTTTTAAATGTTGCAGCTTTTCATTAGTACATACTTTCAAAAATCAGAGAAAAAATTTACCTTTAGACACCCTCGTGTGCATAATGAGGATAAAAGTCAACTGTTTAAGTGTTTAGTTAGAAAATAAAACTTTATCTATAACAGGGTACTCAGAGACACCATGATTTGATATAGAGGTCTTTCACATGCTAAATCATTTGTTACCTTTCTGGTTTAGAAATTCTCAGAGCAAAAATAGTCACTAGGGCAAGAACAAGGGTCTTCAGTGTAAGGTGAAAAACAGCCCTTTTGTAATTAATTTTCACATCCCCTCTCTAAAAGCATAAGGCAGTCCCTGCCCCAGGGGGTTCCACTCCAGAATCTTCCACCTGGGAAACAAAGCCTAACTGCTCAGGTTAGCACATCAAAAAGAAGACCGCTACTGCTTATCTGCCCCCAATTTTAAAGTGACCAATCCCTAGCTCACCACGCGGTTTTGTAGTGGGCTCTATAAAATCCCTCCCGCGCGTCCCTTCTCTCTCTTCCTCTTTTTCCTCTTTCCTTCGCCCGGGTGCCCACTCCCCTGAATAAAGGATCTCCTGGCTGTACAGAGGTGTCTGTGTCTGGCTGGCCAATACCCTAACATTCAGCACTGTCAAGTACACAACTAGTCCACAACCAGGCCTGGCACAGATGTGAGGTCCCAGATGTAGTAGGTATACTTCATTCTTTCATTTTTCCTTCTCCTGTAAGACTGAGGCTTCTGTGAAGCCACTGTCATTTCACTTCTTTTGTGTGTGTGTGTGTTTGTTTTTTATTTTCTTTTCTGAGACCACAAGATGGACAGAGTCACTAATAATATAAGTAAAATATGCCTGCAGAAGATCATGTCCCTGGGGCCATCTGCAATTTTGCTCTTCAATTATTCTATACTTTTTCAAGCAGTTTTTTTGTTGCGGGGGGAGATACTGTGGATTGAACTCAGGGGCACCCAACCACAGCCACATCCTCAACCCTATTTTGTATTTGATTTAGAGACAGTGTCTCGCCGAGTTACTCAGTGCCTGACCATTGCTGAGGCTCACTTTGAACTTGTGATCCTCCTGCCTTAGCCTCCCGAGCTTCTGGTTCATGTAGTTTTTGTTTTTGTAAATATCTTTTAATAAATTAAGCAAAATCAAAACACATAACTTTTATTGTGTGCATTTTTCTTTGTTCTAAAGGACAAAATCTTCTTTAGCTATCTGTTTAAGAGGTCAAAAGTCATACAAGTTCCTTAAAATTACATAAATTGAATTTCTAAATTATTTGATTAGCATTCTACTTTGAACCAATATTCTTAGGAAAAAAGTAATCAACACATAATCTATGTTGTAGCTAGAGAAGAATGGTTTCTATCAATTTATTGGAAGAACAGAGAACCAGATTTTTAATCCTCCTGTGCTGAAGTAGAAAGAACTTTGTTTCTTGAAGGAATCAGAGTTTTCTGAATTATGCCAGTGATTGGCTTCTGGTGGCTCATGGGAAATTTTTGCTTATCCTCTCCTTAAATTTCTCTATTATGTTCCACTTGAAGTACAGCATCCAATTCCTCCTCTATCTCTCATCTCATGGTTTTTGCTTGACAAAACTATGGAGGGTTCACTAAAATCAAATTTAAGCAAAGCACAGATGATCTGGGGAAAGAGGCCCAACGAGAGAGAACAGAAGCAACAGCGGGGGAACAAAAGTGAAGATTGTCATTTGGTGACCAAGGACTTGCTATCCTAGGAGCCCCAACTTAAGGACAAGCCTGGGAGACAGATGACAATGGCCCATGTTCCCAACACTCTTTTTATAGGAGGAATTTTGAATACGATGTGCATGTTTAGGCAATATTTAGTGTTTAGGGCAGATTTTTAATATGCAGGTACAATTTAATGCACCAACTATGAATTTTCTTATTATGAAAAAAACACTTTATGTATTTTGGGAATTTAAGTTAATGGTCTCACTGTACCTTCTGTTAGAATTTCCATAAATATACTTATGTTTTTATTCTACTTAAAATGTAATTAAAGTGTTTCCTCTGACTGCATAGCTCATATATACTGAGAAAAGGCAGCAAACCTGGGAACCACTCTGAAAGAGTAATAAGTCTCTGAAACAATAAAAATGAAACCAGGCCAAGCTCCAGTGAATACCAATGACTCTCTGCTTTAAGATGCAGTGCTCTCCATGGGCACAGTGCAGAAGGAAACTGAACATCCTGCACAGTGTCATTTTTTTCCAAATAAGAAACATGTTTTCCAAATAAGAAACATGTTTTCAATAACCTTCTCCCCCACCCCGCAAACCACCATCATTTTCCACAGAATATAATTCTATACCTCAGTTTCCCACCTCTGCAGAATGTTACTCCAAAATGATTCAGTCTGTTAAATATGCCACAGCTCCCAGATGTTGAGAGAGAAAGGAGGGAAGAAGGAGGTGGCGGGAGGGAGAGAGAGGAAGCGGGAGGGAGAGAATCCTATTCACCAGAAAAATCTTCCAGCAAAAAAGGGATGCAGGTCAAGGCTGGACATAATGTGCAGTACGTTTTCCGACAGCACAGGGTCAAGTGTTTCAGAAGCTTCTGAAATTCAATTTTTCCTCCCTTCCTTTTATGAATAAAATTGCACATGTAAAATGATGAAAGTTGTCACTCTGAAAGAAGGGAGATGAACTCACTGGGGCATGCAGAGGCTCTGAACTTTCTTTGTTTTCTGCCTATACTTCTCATTCTTCTAAGCACTCATTTTATGAGGTCCATATAAACTATTTATTGCTACAGCACTAAAGCAACTGAAGACTCCTAACTTTGCCTGATGGACCACAAAGTGGTAATGCTGATGGGAAGGGGACTCTCGAAGTTCAGGCCCAGTGGTTGCAGTGATCACTGGTCACTGTCATTCTCAGATGTCTGGGACAAAGGCACTCAAAGGGAACAAGTGATACTTCAAAGGCAAAGGAGGTGGGGACTGGATGAAAACTAGTATCTAGACTTTGTTATTTCTAAGCAAACTGAAATCTAAATGCGAATGTTCATTGATTTTTTAAAAACATTTTTTAGTTATAGATGGACAAATATTTATTTTATTTAATTTTATGCGGTGCTGAGAATCGAACCCAGTGCCTCACATGTGCAAGGCAAGCACTCTGCCACTGAGCCACAACCCCAGCCCCTCACTGATTCTTTTAAAGAAGTTGCTAATCTCTCAGCACTTTAAGTGGCCACTTCTTATTGCAACTTACTACAATTTGAAATTTTGCAGTTTTTAAAAATTTTTTTAGTTGTTGATGGACCTTTATTTTATTTTTTTATGTGATGCTGAGGCTCAAACCCAGTGCCTCATACATGCTAAGCAAGTGCTCTACCACTGTGCTACAACCCCAGCCTTGAAATTTTTAATTTTTTGATTTTTTTTTTGCCAGATTCAAGAGGGTGATAATCTCAGCAACACTTGACCTGTGACTACCTTCCTTTACCTAGTGTTTCTCTTCTGACAATAGAGTAAATGTTTGCAGCTTTTAAAAATGTCTGTGGTGTCTTAGTACCCAGGACAGTTCTCTTGATGTTTAGCTGAGCTTTAGAACATGTTTCTTATTCTTTGGAATATTACACTGAATGAAGGATTTTATAAGTGATTTTCACAGCAAAGTCATGTACTTCCTGTTGATTAATGTATGCTTATGTGGTTTTTAAAACTCTATTTGATGAGCACTTTTTTTTTCCAGTGCTGGGGATGGAACCCAGGACCTTGTGCATGCTAGGCAAGCGCACCTGAGCTACACCCCAGCCCCAGATGAGCATTTTCAATTCTTTTGCATAAGTAAGGAAATTTAGGCTCTGCTGGAATCAGGCAGTGAATAAGCAGAAGAGCTGGGGCCCAGACTAGATATCCCCACTCTGAATCCAGTGCTCCTGCCATTTGGCCCCGAAGCTGGCCGAGAGCTTGGGGCTTAGTGTCTGCTGCATTGCACTGTTACACATAGCAATCCGAAGTCACTGTGGTCACAGTTCACACACCACCAAGCACTTCTGGTTACCACTTTTAAAGAAATAAGCCAATTCAGTGCCACACAGCCCTGCCACCATCTGCACACTCATTCTTCTGGGTAACAGGGAGTGTGTGTGCCCTGTAGTTTCCCTCAATGTACTTATTTTTCCTTCTCTTTACATTTGCCCAATTTCAAGAGCACCCCTTTTCCTACCTTCAGAATCCTTGCAGTAGTCAACTTCTAGCAATGATGTGACATATTCTTCAAGGGTACTGAAGCGGAAAATATTTGAGGACCACTGAAAAAGAAAGAGAGAGAGAGGTGGGAGGGGAAGAGAGAGAGAAAGAGAGAGAGATGGAGAGAGGGAGAGAATACATGTTCACCAGCCCTTCAGTTGAGTGATGGAGGAAAAAGTGGTGAAAATGGTAATAGTGAAGCAATCCTGGGTGCGGAACATTCTATGGACGAGGCCAATATTTAGTGTAATTATAGAGACTGATGCACACATGGTATAGAGGTTTTTTTTTTTTTAATATTTTTTTAGCTGTAGATGGACATATGTCTTTATTTTATTGCTTTGTATGTGGTGCTGAGGATCGAACCCAGGGCCTCACGCATGTGAGGCAAGTGCTCTACCACTGAGCTACAATCCCAGCCCAGTATAGAGGTTTTTAAAGGCCATGTTTTCTATATAACTGGGGTGAGGATGCGCTTCAATAGAGCATTAATTTTAAGAAGCACAGGATGGCGGGTAGGGACTACTTAACCCTTTCCTGATTTACATTTCTCTTCCCTTTGCATCCTCAAACACAGCTCAATAACAAAGACCCACATCCTCAGCAGTGCCCAGGGCTCCCTGGTATCTGGGATGCCTTCTTAGGTCTGGAGGCCTCTGGCTTCCTCTACATGTAATGAAGTGCTCAGATTAGAGTTTTGGGTAGTCCCTGGTTTCCTAGCATTTGACCCAGAAGGGGGCTTCAAAGGGCTCATCTCAAAGAGGATTTTCAACAAAACTCAAATTTGCAGACTTACTCTTCCCTCAAAGAGTCTTTGCTGCTTATTATGGAATGAGAACAGGTAGTGAGGGCTGGTCAGCAAGGGCTTTACAGCAGTGTTTTTAATTTTCATTTAAAACTTAGTCAAAGGGCTGGGGCTGTAGCTCCGTGGTAGAGCGCTTGCCTCGCATGTGTGAGGCACTAGGTTCGAGCTGAGGCACCGCATAAAATTTTTTTAAAAAATAAAGATATTGTGTCCATCTAAAACCAAGAAAGTATTTTTTAAAAACTTAGTCAAATTTTACTTTTTTGATTTCTGCTTGAACTGGGTCTTTCTTATCTCTTGATTATCCTGTATATCAATGAGATCAATCAATCTTTGTAAGATTCCGGCACTTGGATCTGTCCCTGTTCTCACTGCATTATCCTAGAAATCCCAAGGTCAAAGTAATAAGATGGGGTGTCAAAACAGTAATATTAATGAGTGACCTGTCACAAGTACTTACAAAAAATGCTACTCTGTTCTAAAGCAAGTTGAAAGTATCTGATTCAATTGCTTTGTAATTTCCACAAGTCATGCTGGGTTGAGGTCCTTCCTCCAGGAATGCCACCCACACTTCAGAGATAGCAATTTTCATTTCCCCTCTGACACAGATACTGCCAGAGTTTGGGATGCCAGCACTGTTTGAAAACTGTAATTTCCTCTACCTCTGCATCTGACTTGAAACATACCCCTGGGGTGTTTTATTCTTGCCACTCTGTTAAAAAAAGAAAAGAAAAGAAAAGAAAAAGCAAACATCTTCCTTTTGGTGGTGCTCCTTGGAGAGCTGTGAGTTTTAAAAGTCCTCACCTCAAAAATCAGAACGCATAAGCTCTATCAAAAGTGATTAAAAGGCTAAGGATACTTTTTTAGAGATGACAGTTTTGGACATGAGTGTAGCAGAAAAATGAATTTTAATATGCGATTTGTGACTCTATTTTTGACATGTATTAATTTATAATTCATTTATAAAATCTCTCAGTACAATTCTCAGAGTCTTCCTAAAATACCCAAGAGGTGATGATTAAAGGTTAAATTTTATAATAGAGTATTATTTTAAAATTTAGAAAACAAGGTTAGAAATACCTTTTCAAACAGTTTAGTGAAAAATAATTACATCTCAATTTACTCTGTCAGAAAGTCCAATGTCTTCTCTTATTTTTCATTTTCATTTCATTTTATTTTTTGTGGTGCTGGGGGATCAAAACAAGGACTTCACAGGTGTGGTAGACACTTGCTCTACTGCTGAGCTACATCCCAGACCAATGTGTATTTTTAAAAAGCTAATAGTTTTTTAAAATTATAACTAAAAGGTATTTGGGGAGTCACAGAGGCTCTTCTTTCTGGAATGGTTTTTATCCAAATGTCCTTTCGTATTAAATATTGTGGCTACCACCACTTCAGTTACTCAGACTACTTACTTATCAGGAAAGTCTTAGCATTCAGCCTTGACATTCAGCCACAGTCAATAGGTATGAAGAGAGGACTCTAAACTAACCCAAAACCATGAGTCTGTAGCAGGCACACAGCAGAGTTCTGGCACAGCAGAAGTTTCCAAGATATGATCACCTAGCCACAGAGACAGAGGACAGCCTGCCTCGGGAACACTGAAGGAACTCACCACTCATCTGATTGTGGACCTTGGGTGGAAGGCCTCAGTCATTTGAATGCACTCTCTAGAAACTACAACTCATGTTATTAACATGCAATAGGATTGGGAGCTGCGGGTAGCTGTAGGGACAAAGGAATCAGGAATCTCTGGAGGCAAGTCAGAGTGACAGGAGGAGTCCAGCACAATTCACAAAGTCTTTCTGAATTTAGCCCCCCGTCACTTTCCTCTGATTTCTTTTATGATTTAAATTTAACTATTGTACATTTACTTATATTTACTTGCAAATCAAAATTTATAACATTACAATACACGGAAAGGCAGCAGCAACTACATCAAAGATAACAGAAAAAGTAGATTCAATAAAAACAAAACAACAGTATCAAATTCCAGCCTAGCAGTACTGCTTGGTTAGGTAGGGTGACAGAGATGGAAGGCTCACTGATGAATCCTAAGGACTGAAAGATAACTGGGGAGGGGATCTCTTCTCACCCTTCAGGTGAGCGCTGCCCATGCTGTGTGAGGGGATCTCCTACCTTCCATCACCTGCTGTGTCCATCATCAGTCATTGGTCTCACTCTTAGAGAAAAGTGAATCCCCCATCCAGCTCTGCTTGTGACACAGGGGGCTGAAGGGACCTATGACCAGATGGCTTGAATTTAAATCTCAGCTCAGATTGATTTATAACTGTGGCCACAGGGAAGTCACTGCATTTGTCTTTTGATTTTTATAAGATTTATAATAATTAAATGATCCAACAGGAGTGCGTTCTGTATTACAACCAATGAATAAATGTCAGTGAAAAGAATATGTAGTTAGTACATATAGACACAGAACTGTCATGTTATTATAGTAGTATAACATGTACAGCTTGTAGAACATCTATGGAAATGCAGAGAGTTAGTCACAAATACTTACATCTTTCCTAGACTATAAGCTACAAAAGGGGTGGAGCTTGACCTCCTTGCACATAGCACCCTTAGCACCCGCATCAACCTAATCGTATGAAGAACAACTAATAAATAAATGGGATTTATGTGTGTGAGACATATATATGTATATATATGTATATATATGTAAATCAGAAGATTCATACATAATAAATGCATTTAAATTTAATATTCTTAAACCTGCTTCTGAAGAAAAATTTTTAAAAATTTTATACTCATACTTAGTTTTAAATAAATTACCATTGCTTTTGAGAGAATACTGAAAAGGCACTTTTTACAGGGACAGCATTGTACTCAGAATTTTAAAAATTCCTTCAATATTCTACAGTACAGGTTTTTTTTCTTTCCCCTTCAGAATCACAATTTCCTAAAAGGATAATAATCAGTTTAAGTAAACCAAGGTCAGATGCTAAAAAGAAATAGCTAAAGTTGTATGTAGAATCTGCTGATGTTTTTTAAAAAATGAAGAGTTGAGTCAGGTGCAGTGGCGCATGCCTGTAATCCTAGCACTTTGGGAGGCTGAGACAGGAGAATCGCAAGTTCAAAGCCAGCCTCAGCAATGGCGAGGCACTAAGCAACTCAGTGAGACCCTGCCTCTACATAAAAAAAAAAAACAAACACAAAAAAGGGCTGGGGATGTGGCTCTGTGGTCGAGTACCCCTGAGTTCAATCCCCAGCACAAAAAAAAAAAAAAAAAAAAAGAAGAGTTGGCCCTAATTCAAGTTTCTAGATATTAGATTAGATTAAAATATTAGGAGCAAAGAGTTCAATTTTTTATTTAGAACTACAAGGTTTGGGATTAAACTAAAACTAAAGTGCTTCATGCTATTAGATACACCATCTAAGTACATTTTAGTGATGGCAATAGAGACAAAAGTAAAAAAGTAAACTCAAGGGCCAGCCAAAAGACAAAAGTAAACTCAAGGGTCAGTTGTGGAATGCAAACAACAAAAATCCAATGCCCTTGGAGGATCTCTGTTACTAGTTCTGTCCTAAAACAGAAAGAACTTTCACACAATATCTAAATCTTTGTTTCAGCAAATGAAATTCCTAAAAGGGAATTTGGATTTTTGCTAAGAAGAGTAATAAGAAAAAAAATTGGCTACAGATTTTGATTACTTAAGAATTATTTCAGTGCAATCATAATAAGCTATTAATTAGTGGTATTAATAAAAACAACAGTTAACATTAATAATAGCACAAGTGCAGCCCACTTGCTGTGTTCCAAATACAGTGAACATCTCAGGGAGGTCAGCTTCACTGACATGAATCCTTTACTCTTTCTCATTAGAGCTATAACTTACACTCATGAAAAGAGACCCCAGCATATTTTAAAGTTAATATTAATGAATAACTATTACTACCAGTGAGTTAAACCCTCATGCTGTTAATGAACAACTTTGAAAAAAAGTTTAAATTATATCAAATAATAACTTTCCATTTTTAAGTAATTACAAGATGCATAGGAAGTTGGAAAGTCAATATGGAGAGGTCTCAGGTACTCCTCACTAAAGTACAATATCAGAACCAGGAAATTGAAACTGGCACAACCTCTGTGTATAACTATGCTGTTTTATGTCACATGTAATTTTGTGTATTCACCACCACAAGCAAATACAGAATTAGTCTATTACCACAAAGAAATCCCTTGTGGAATCTCTTCATTCCCAGCATTCCCAAGTCTACTTTTTATAATTTCTATAACATTTCTAGAATGTTCTCTAAATGGAATCATGAAGTATCACCATTTTCCTCAGCACAGTGACCTTGAGATCCACATGAGTTGTTGCATGTATTAATAGTTCATTCCTTTTCAGGATTTTGTAATATTCCATACAAATACCCAGGTTTGTTTATCTGTTCCCATACTGAAGAACAATTATACGGTTTCCAGTGTTGGGCTATTACAAAGAAAGCTATTGTGAATATTCATTTATAGGGTTTTGTGGGATGTAAATGTAAATGCCCAAGGGTGCTATGGCAGGGTCACATGGTAAATCTATGTTTAGTTTTTTTGAACTGCCAAACTGTTTTCCAGAGTGAAATGTGACCATTTCACATTTCCACCATCAGTTTATGACAAATGCAGTTTCTCCACATCCTCATCAGCCTTTGGTATTGACCCTATTTTTTATTTTAGCTGTTCTGATATGTGTACGATGATTCCTCATTAATTTGTGTTTTGACACTGATGTATTGTGTTGATGATCTTCTCCTGTGTTTATTTGATTTACACCTATGACAATTAATGGAATACTTTCACTACGCAAAGAGAATTCTAAACACAAAAAATACACATGCACAAAAAATAACAAGCTTTAAAAAATCTTCACCACTTTAAACTTTGCCTTTACCCTAAAAGATCTTAATTTGATTCTTAAAGTTTTTTATAATTGGGAAATTGACTTTGGCTTTATTAAATATCTTCATTTCTACACATTAAACACTGGCAAGAAATTGCAGTATCTCATCTCCACTGTTCCTTGACCTGAGCACATATGCATTGCTTAATGTAAACAAAGTATTAAAGGTTTTAAGTGCACTATGGCTTTTCTTTGATACCAACACCAAAGGAAAAATATGCTTTGATCTTATATGGGCTTCCTCCACAACACCTCTTCTGTGCCAACTGGAGCAAATCTATTATAAAGTCTGACATTCGATGCTTTCAGATAAAGTGAAAATCATACAAACAAAAACAAACTAAACTAGGTCACTGAACGTGATAAGTTTTCATATTAACATTCTATAGTCAATTTTCTTAAGTCCCAACATTTTTACCACTTCTTTATATTTAAGGAAAAGTAAGAATTGAAAGGATTATATCTTGACAAATCTCTAAACATTATGTTTCCTATTTCTGTTACAATTAGAAGGAAAATGTCATGCTTCCTCCTGATATCTGACATACATAAAATCCTGGATTCTACCATTTCCCCATTTCCCCCAACCCTAACAGGTTTTATAAGCCCAAAATACCAGGAAGATGGGGAGGAAGATTCTACTTCTAGGCTGTACCTAAAGTATGGCACTAACCTTGGAGTTAGCTGTTCTGAGTTTAAGTCCCATCGTCCCTCACAGGTTTGGAGACATAGAAACCAAACTCTCTAAGCCTAGTTTTTGCATCCTATAGTGAGAAGGGCTGTAGTGAGTCTTAAAAGAGAAAACACATGGCTCAGCTTAGCCCAGTGCCTGAACCATGTGCGATGCTCAACAAATGCTAGTTGCTAGGATGATAAAAATGTTGGTTACCTTCACTACCACTATGAGAACATCTATTTCACTGTATTAAAATTTTTCAAAATCAAGAGATTATAACTGGTTGTTAAACTTCTGCATCATTGGCTTGTATTTACATATTACAAGAAGGTTCTACAAGGAGCATCTCATCCAAAATGATCAATTTCCAATGCTTACTGATGCTAAGTATAAGGATAGACACTGTGGATTCCACACCAAAGAATCAAAGTTCTTTTACTTGGAGAAGATGCAGCTCTTTCCTAATACTCAAGAGATAGATAGCAAATGTTATAGAAAAGTGTACAAATACAGGCTAGATTCCACCAAAAGTGCTCTGATTAGCTGCAGAGATCTGGGGAAAGAAGACATCATGGAGGGTCTGATGGGTTGGGTGGTCAAAGCTTCCGGAGTAGGAAGGACTTGAGCTAGTCTTAGTAGAATGGAGTAGAAGAATTAGGAAAGATAAAAGGGAAAAGAAATGGGCTTCATACAGAGGCACATGATTCCAGGAACAAAGACAGGGGCATGGAAATGAGCGAAAGCAAAGAGGTGTCCAACCTGAGTGAAAGACTGCTCATCACAGAACAAGAAATCCAAGGAGAAGTGGGACAGGTCACCTATCAGGGACCATAAACACCCAGTGCTTTAGGCATTGTGGACTCCTAAGCACAGGAAATTAAATACTGTTTCACTGAGACTCCAAAATGTTGTTGGTATGATAATGGAATCAATCACATTTGGGTGCAATTACTCTGGAGGTGATTCTAGAATGAACGGACCAGTTCTGGACCACAGTGGAAAGATCTATGTTTATCTTTATGCATACACACAGATGTACACACATAATGTCATTCCCACAATGGCTGCATGAAGTGCACATGAATTCCCTTTTCTAAACAAGGAATTGGAGGTTTGGAGATGTATACCAGAAGGGGAAGGGAAACCAAAGGCAATCAGCAGAAGGAGCTCTCCCGGAAATGTCTTGAGACCTTCAGACTTTCTGATCTCATTCATGCCTCACTCACACAACAGAACAATTCCTTTACTTATCTGCTAAGCTCTGCACAAAGGAAAGGCTCATGAAACCACTGAAGTCTTTCCATTTCCATTATCCTCCTCATAAATCAAGGCGACATAACTGAAAGAAGGATGCTTTGATTTTTATTATCTATTTAATCAACATTTTAAAATCTAGTACTAATTTTTTATGCACTTTATTACTATACCTCCCCCTCACCAAATGCAGAAGAAACACCTTTTGTACCATGACTGTGGGATGAGAGAGGATCACATATGTCCCATAAATTAAGTGGCACCCCCCTAGTGATCCTGCTCCCTGTGATGCTGGAATGACATCTGATGTCAATCAAAATCCCATTGAGCTCCTCCTTGATTAATTATGTATGCAAGCTCTTGACATTTCCTGAGGACAGAAAACTCTGACTCTCATCCACCCTCATTCAAAGTTTTTGAGCTTTGCTTAACAGGGTTCTAGTACTTATAGTAGTGCCTGGGCTATGTCTCTAAAGCTCTGAATATCTGACAGTACTTCTGAGAGTCCTTGTGGGAAAAGAGCTTAGAGGTCTAATTATTTAACAAATGCTTAGGAGGGTGTCAGTCTGAAAAATGGTCTTCCACGAGCAATGCCAGCACAGCTCAGGAACTGATTAAATGGTTCTGGCATAATTGCCAATTCACAAGAATCATGACAGCTACTACTCAAACAATTTGAGATGGAAAACTATTGGAAAGAGTCACATGGGAAAAGCATTGCAAAAGCAATTATGAAGAATCATTTATTTATTTTATAGGAACACTGATGTCAAATATTGGCATTTTTTAAATAAAAGCATTAAAGTTATCAGGCCAATACAGTATAGTCATGGTTAGAACTTAAACACATAAATATAAAAATTTTTATTTGGTGGAAAATAGATCCAATTCTACATTCAGCAGCCTACCCAGAACTCTTTAAAATGGTTAGGAGGTCAATAATATTAATGACATCTGTGCCAACCTATATAAACCTTATTTATAAATAAGAAACCCGCCATGGAAATTGAACATCAAGATCCTAAACAAAGCAAAAGCCACCGAAAACTCCATGAACTATTTCTTTCCACCAACAAAGTATGGAACTGCATGGTAAGGAATAATTCCAGTCAGTTCTATCTATAGAAATAAGCACCAAGCCCACTCATTGATCCTGAGCACAGCGACAATGGTTTTGAGCACATGGGGAGCAGGTTAGCTGCCACCCTCTGCAGAAGAGCTGCAGGATGGAGACGAAAACATTATAAGCCTGCCACTGATAGCCAGCACTACCATTCACAGGAAAAACTAGCAAATTCCATGGTACTTTTTGACAAATAAAGTATGGCAAATTCCATGATTTCTTTTTGGCAAAGAACTGTTCCATTAGCTTCACTGTCCAGCTTCACTGTCTCTTCCTTTCTGCTCATAAGACTTACAGAGCAATTTGTATTGCTTCTAAATACTGGCCCTCTGGAATTGCAAATGTTAACTTTTAAAAGACACATATATGCCAAGAATTTCTACTGTACTTGATGAATTTCCCCCAACCTCAGATGACTAGGAAGATGTATCCAGGGCGAAGACCTTGTTTCTAATTTAGAGGTTTGAGACAAAGTTCTGAAGGTTCAAAAGTTCTGTAGTGGAAGGAAAAGGAGGAAGAGCAGCTGCAGAGGGAGATGTGCATGCCTGGCTGAAGTCCAAGCTGCAGGGCAGTGGCAAAAGAGAGAGGAAAAGAGGAGGTAACTGAGCAGAGGGAGTGGAATATAGAACCTTGTCTTTCAGAACCATTGCAGTTCATAGAGGAAAATCTAGCTGGCCAGAGGCTCACAAAAATGATCACAAATTCTAGAGAGATCCAAACAGATGTCCACTCCATTTCATATGTTCATCAGCCAGGGAGCAAAACTGGAAGACAAACACAGAGAAAGAGACCTGCCATCAGATGAGAGAAATACAACAACCACTACTGCTAGAAAGCATCTCTGATAATGAGAGCCACAGGTGATGGGGCCTGTGCATGACTACTGTTATTAGTAACCATTAGCACAAGGCAGCAGAAGACCATGTAACAAGAGAAACAAGGCCACCACTGGTATTGGCCTGCACTCTTGGAGCTGTGTGGCAGCCAGGCAGAAGACATGGTTTTAGGATGTAAGAAAGATACAATTTCTGGTGGGTTCCTAATTCTCCTGTGAGAGAATGAGAGGGGTGGGTTGGGAATGGAGACCAAGATTTTTTGATCTTTCAAATCCTACAATTAAATTGAATTAATTCTAGATTTTTAAATGTAAATATGCATGGTAACATTTCTACAGTGACTAGTCAAAAAAAATAGAGTACATAATCTCCAAATCAGTAGAGTGAAAAACAGAATGAGAAAAACAAAACTCAGCCAGTAAGTAGGCTAGGTGGAGGGAGAAGCATAGTAAAAAACAGAGCAAACACAACATATAATGGAAATGCATTCAAATACATCAGTAATCACCACAAACTGGGATATAAGACTCCACTGAAATACCAGTCCCCCCCCCAGCCCCCCGCCCCATCCCTCTTTTCTGTGGCTTTCCTTTCTGGAGTCTGGAAATATTAAATGGAAAATTCCAGAAAAAGATCACATTCTCCTAAATTTTATTACAGGAAATTGTTACAATTTTTCTACTTTATTATTGTTATTAATCCTTTACTATATCTAATTTATAAAATGAATTCTATTCATAAGTGTGTGTATGGAAAAAGCAGTTATGCATGTACTCACTGTGGTTTCAAGCATCCCCTGGGGGTCTTAGAACAGCCAACAGATAAGGAGGGACTACTCTATATGCTATTTTTAAGAGAAACAAATGATAGCTAGGCTGAAAATACAATTCAGGGAAATAATAATTAGAAGGAAACTGGAAACATTATCTTGAAATTAGACAAACTATGAGAGAAAAACATTACTGAAGAGTGTTGTCACTATTCAATGACAGAATGTTCCATTCACTCAGAAGAGATACTTCTAAACTTGTATTTACCTAATAAATAGATTCAAAATATATGACTTAAGACAGCCCTTTCAGTAACCAATAGATTAGGACAAAAAGCCAGTAAGTATCCCAAAAAGCTACATAAAATATTTTTAAAAACCGACCATGTAGAGGGCTCTAAATGGTTTCCATGTATTTCAATTGATTTTCCATGATTATAAATCAATCAAGTTGGAAACAATAGACAAAAAGATACGAAAAATCTTTTCTATGCTTCTAAATCATTTATGAGGGCTGGAGCTGGGGTTCAGTGGTAGAGCACTTGTTTAGCATGTGTGAGGCACTGGGTTCGAGCCTCAGCACCACCACATAAAAATAAATGAATAAAATAAAGGTATTGTGTCCATCTATAACTAAAATAAAAATTTAAAAATCTATTTAGAAAAATAAATAAATCATTAGTGAGTCAAAGAAGAGATTGTGATAAAATTTTAATCCACTTAATGATAAAATAAATACTATTTATCAAACATTGAGTGTAGGACAACTGCTACTTAAGAGAAAAAATTATGCTCATAAATATATTAGAAAAAATTGACTGAAAATTAGTGTTTAGCACTACATGTAAACATGGGAATAGAACAAATTCAAAGAAAGTAAAAGAAAATTGATAAAGAATAGAAATAAAAGAAATTTTTATAGCATAATATTAAAGGTCAAAAGGCAATGACTAACAAAACCGATGAACTGTTAACAGTGATATTCAAGGAAAAAGAAGGCACAAATAAATAGTATTATTGATGAAAGAGGGGAAATGGAACATGAGTACAGATAAATTCAGAAGACCAGATTATTAACAAATCCATGCTGTTAAATAAAAAAGACAAAATGTACAGACTCCTACATATATATTAACTATGAATATTAACTCAAGAAAAACTAGAAATCAAGAAAAGTACCAAAAAATTAGTAATGAAATATTTTAGCAACAGGAAAATGCCACATCTACTGAGTTTTATAAGTGACTTCTAAAGATTTAAGAGAAAGATAATCTTGCACAAATCCTTAAGAGAATAGAAAAAACATAGAATGCTATTTCATTCATTTTAAGAAGCAAACATTTTTATTCTAAAACCAGAAAATGAAAATACAAGAATAATAATAGTTATGGTTTAGATATTAGGTGTCCCCCAAAAGCTCCTGTGTGAGACAATCCAAGAATATTTAAGAGAACTGATTGGATTATGAGACCCTTAACCTGATCAGCAAAGTAATCCTCCTAATGGGGTAGATGGTAACTGTAGGCAGGTGGGGTGTGGCTGGAGGAGGTGGGTCATTGAGGGCCTACCTTTGGGGTGTAGATTTGTTGAGCTGAGTTGAGTCTCTCTCTGCTCTCTGATCATTATGTGAGCCTCTTGCCTCTACCACACTCACCTCAAGCCTGGAGGAATGGAGCCGGCTGTCTATGGACTGAAACCTCTGAAACTGTGAGCCCTCAAATAAACTTTTCCTCCTTTAAAACGTTTTCTTGTCAGGTCTTTTAGCTGCAGTAGCAAAAATGTTAACTAAAACAATAATGAACAGACTAAACTCATAAATGAGCTTAAATGAAAAATCGTTGGTAAATTGCATTCAGCGATGTTTTATATAGATCATATAGATCATGAACCAGTTAGATGTATCCTGGGAAAGAAGGGTAGGTTTTTTTGGTGATATATCATACACACACACACACACACACACACACACATACATACATATACATATATATATATATATATATTTATATTTCTCTATCAATCTATCTAAATAATTAACTTACCTTACTAACATATTAAAGAAGAAAAATCAAATAATTATTTCATATCTCAGTAAATGCTGAAAAAGCATTCTATGAAACACAATATCCATTCATGGCAAAAAACATTAAGAAATTAGGAATGGTAGGGAACTTCCTTACACTAATCATAACTGATAGTTAATCAATGAAAGCCTTTCTTCCTTAAAATCAGGACCTAGACAAGGGTGCTTGTCAACTTAAGTATTTGGGGAGAGGTTTGGTCATGGGGATATAATGCCAAAGTTTCACACATGCTAAATGTGCACTCTACCACTCATACACACTCAGGATTTTTTTTTCATATATACACATGAAATCATCACCCCTGTCATGTGTATCACTATAGTTATTATTTGGAGTGGGTATTTAAGATTTACTCAAATCTTAGCAAATTTCAAGCATAAAATACAATATTATTAACTACAGTTTTCATGCTGAGCTATGCTGTACTTTCGCTTTCCAGAGCATATTCATCTTTTAGCTCTAAGTTTATAGTCTTCAGCCAACAACTCCTCATTTCTACCTACATGGCAGCCCTAGACAATGACCATTCTAATTTTTGTTTCAATGAGCTAGACTTTTCTTGGATTCTATGTATGAATGAGATCATAAAGTACTTGTCTTTCTCTGTAGGAGAAACATTATGCTCTCAAGGCTCATCCATATTGTTCCAAAGGACAGGATAATCTTTTTCGTGGTCTAATAATATTCCATTGTATGTATAAATCACAAATATTTTCAGCCTTTCATCTGTTGATTGATAGATAGGTTGCTCCCATGTCTTGGCTAGGAATAATGCTTGTGAACAATGCTGCAATGAACATGGGAGGGCCCATATCTCTTCAAGCTATGGATCTCATTTCCTTTAGATAAATATTCAGAAGTGGGATCATATCATAGTTATATTTTTGTTGTTTTGAGGATCCTCATATTGTTTTTACAGTGGCTATACCAATTTACATTATCATTAACAGTACACAAGAATTCCTTTATCTCCACTTTTTATTGGGGGGGGGATGGGGATTGAATTCAGGGGACTCGACCACTGAGCCACATCCCCAGCCCTATTTTGTATTTTAATTAGAGACAGTCTCACTGAGTTGCTTAGAACCTCGCTTATGCTGAGGCTTGCTTTGTACTCGTGATTCTCTTGCCTCAGCCTCCCAAGTCACTGGGATTATAGGCATGTGCCCGCATACCAGGCCCACACGACTATTTTGTTAGAACAAAATGAAATAAAAAATTTGCACTGAGGACAGCTCCATCTCATCACCACGATGTTTCCCTCTTGTCTGGATAACTTCTATTGGCTACTTGATCAGTAATGGAGCTTTCCAGTGTTTAGACCAATTTTCAGACACTGCTATCTTGGAAAAGATAAAGAGGAATTAGTTGGAAAAAGGTCAACAGAGAGAAAGTCACTATTTCAAAAGTATTATACCAACTGGATGGCTGGTTTTTCCCAATAGACATGGATTGAAGAAATGTGGAAAGACCAAATGGGTGATTACACTAGTCACAACAGAGACCTAAGCCATTCGTTATCTTTTATACCCAGAGACACTTCAGTGCTAAAGTCAATCATTGCTTCAAGTCTGGAGGCCAAGCATTCCAGAACATTTCTGAACA